>JAASGW010000563.1:0-20063 GCA_023334395.1 Phytopythium sindhum | reverse complement strand
GTTGACGAAAAAGGTGATGAGGGTGGTCCAGCATAATCATGTAAATCAGTACTTCAATGTTTGTTTCGATCACCATCTTGAAATCGGATATGGGAGGTAATGTAGCAGCCCCGGTGAGCCTAAGAGGGGGGGATGATTGTATTGCTTTCGAAGCGATGGGGGAGAATCAAAGTGAGTGCAGCAACAGAGAAAGCGGCGGCGGGGTGGCAGTTTGCTGTACGAGCATTTGCTATGTTTCATGGAGCGATGAGTGGTGGCGACTGCCCACTCCGTATTGCAAAACTATTATACCGTAGCGGGGTGTGTAGCAGTTCACGTTGCACTCGCGAACAGATGTGGACGTCCTAAAACAGTCTGTGACTAGCAGTCACTCCCTGGGCGATTTCAGAGCATCCACGTAGGAAGTATCAGCGGTGCCCAGGTCAGGTACCGCGCGTGGCGGTGTGTATAGTACTCAGTTTCTAGTACAAGTCGCCTGCAGCTGATTTGGACACGCTCACGTCGTCCCATCGTCCGTAATGCATCATTACGGCGGATCCAGTGCTGCTTTCCTCTTGAGCGAGGAGGAGACGCGCCGCTTCTCCAGGAGACTAATGCTGCATTCAGCGCGTCTCGAAAGTTGCACGTGTTCACTGGTGCAGAGGCCAGCTGGTGGTCAAATCCAGTGCAGCTCTGTAATCGGTAATTGCTCGAGCTGTAGCTGTTCGAGACTCAAATGTGTGTGAGGGGGTAGAGGAAAACAGAGCGCGATCTGCTGACCAAGTCCGGCTCATCCTGCTGGGGAGTCGACACCCCCAGCCGCCCATGTGTTGTGTGTGATGCCTGCAGCAACAGCACACCGCAACAAAACAGAGTCTTGCTCCCCCAACGCGCTGAGAAGCGTCCCAAACTCACGCTCACGCGATCGGTTTATACATGATTGCTGACATGCCTAATCTGCGACTAAGTCACCTGTCGAGGTGCAACCGGTGCCTGTCCGTGCGCACATCTCAGCCGTGTGTAACGCTATAATGTGTCATTTGGCGCGTTAATCAGACTTTCTGCGCTGTCGGTGACCCGGCAGCAACACACGCCACAGACCGTTTGGTGCGCAAACAGCGTGCCAAAGCGCGCGAGAGCGTAGCTGTGGCACTGCCGGGCGCCCTCTGGTCACGAACCGATTCGGACAGAGCACCTCCTAACACAGGCGTCGTCCCACCTGCATCCACTTTAATCGGACGAAGATGAGCGCGTCCACCGATGTCGGCGGCGCCCGTGCTCTGTGTCATTGGTATCCAGTACTTGCACGACCACCACTCACCACTGCAAACGAATACGATACGCCGGCGATGCAGGCGGAGGCCAAGTGACCAGTCGCGCCGACAGCAGCACGTGGTTTTCTCTCTTCATTCCTCAATTTCCTCCCTCCGCAAGACACGGCCGCCACCGTCGTACCATCTATTATCCCGCTGCGATCATGCCGTCTCTGCGCTCGCATCTCTCCCTGCTGGCGCTCTCCGCGGCAGTCACGGCCGAGATGGTAGCTGCCGGCACGTGCACTACCGACGAGATCGCCACCACCGACTCGCTCTACCTGTGGGCCGCCTCGACGATCGACTGCGCGTCCTCGGCCGTGCTCACGACCACGTCCGCCAACATCTTCTGGACGTGCTCGGACCTCAACTGCGCGCACGTCATGAGGCAGGTGGGCGACGAGCTGCCGGACTGCGACTACTTCGACGGCTTCGCCGTGACGGGCAACAAGAAGCAGGAGATCGCGAGCACGCTGGCGACGTGCGGCATCTGCACGAGCGCGCAGGAGGACGACATCTCGGCGCTATACAAGGCCGCGGCCAGCGACCCGCGGTGTACCGCCGAGTCGTCCGTCATCGACGACTCCGTGGAGATCAACTGGAGCTGTGGCACGTCCTGTCAGGCCGTCATGGAAGACCTGTACTCCAAGGTGCCGGACTGCATGATGACGATCGGCGCCAACGAGAAGTCCGACCTGGCCAAGTCCACGGGTGGATGCAGCAGCGGCGGACTGTTCGGATCGGACTCCACGCCGTCTCCGTCGACGGAGGGCAGCAGCACTAGTGCTCCGGAAGCGACGACATCGTCTCCTTGGTGGGGAACGACGACTGGAAGCGGCTCGTCGTGGCTCACGGGCGACAGCGGCGACACCATCACGGTGCCGACGTTCTCGACTGAGTCGTGCTCGAACGACAACCTGACGGCGATGGTCACCGCCGCGTACGACGCGGCCAACTCGGCAGACTGCTCTGGATACGTGACCATCTCCACGTCCCAGTACAGCTTCTGGGCGCCGTGCTACAGCTACTGCGCCACGGCTCTCACGCAGCTGGCGGCCGAACTGCCCGACTGCTACTACGACACCCAGAGCAAGAACCTGAAGCAGGACCTCACGGCCGAGACGGACGAGTGCTGGGCTCTGCGTGAGCGCGAGCGTCGCAGCCTTCGGCGCCTCGAGACGGAGAGCATGATGTCGTACGTGTCCTTTGACTTCGTCGTCCCGAGTACGTTCGACTTCGCCAGCAACAGCAGCAGTGGCAGCAACGCCGCCGTGGGCGCCACCTTGACGGCCAATGCCGGAGCATTGGGACTCCTGGCTGCGGTTGGAGTGGCGCACCTACTCACCGTCATTTAGACAGAGCTGCCAAGGTATCAGGTAGATAAATGCTTTATAAACTCGCCCGTTTGGAGCATGATGCAACGAATGTCACCTTGTGCGCTCCGTCTTGGCTACAAGGGAATTGAGAGCACTCCGAGTTCCATTAAGGCCACTTACCGTGAAGCAGATGACGCACATACTGGAGCGTCAGATATAAGCGGTCTCGGCCAGGCCCTCGTGGCAGGCGAGTGCATCGTGCTGCATGGCCACTGGTGTACGGAGCTGGTTCCGTTGATGCGGGCAATCGCTATTACATTGAGCTCCACTCCATCCTTGTCGATCACCGACGAGCAGCAGAACTGGACGATGGCAGCCGGCATGCTGTTGGAGTGCGCCGCTCATGCAGCAGGCTGCCCCACGTCGGCACGTGCACACAGCGAGTCGCCGCTACGGTGCGCGTGGCCGGCATGGCTCATGCACGCTGATTGGGCGGATGGCACGCGTCTCCAGAATGTGATTGGTCGCAATTGGGTGATAGGCACGGAAGCTCGACGGTGATTGGCTGATATGTAGGATTTGCAGAAAAAGTAGGTATCGTCCAGAGGCCTTCCCCATGCCATGGGCTGCACGTTCGGACTATGCTCTCTGCGGTTCTTGCGAGCTTGGGCCTGGGGCTTCGTTTTTATATGATCCGCAGTAGGAGGACTAGCAGCCTGATAGAGCCGATTTCGGGTAACTCGAATTAACTCACTTCGGGATTCACCACCAAGGCAACACATGCTACACCAATAGACAGTCAAGATGACCCTCCACTGACTGCAATCAGTCTGTTTTCGCGCATATTTCAACCGTGTGCAGCGCTGTGCCTTGTGTAATGCGCCATTTGTCACGTTAGTCGGGCCATCGGTGGACCGGCGGCAGCATGCGCCACAGACCTTTTAGTCCACCGACAGTGGACAGAACCGCGCAGGGTATGTGACTGTGACACGTGTTCTACTGCAGAGTCTGCACGCGAGCCGGTCGAGCAGCACACTGACTGTGATTCGCCGCGTGTAGACCCCACACCTCTCACATGAGAGGTGTGGGGTCTAATCGGCGACAGGTGCTCATCGCACTTCGTCCCACCTGCATCCATTTTCATCGGACGAAGAAGAGCGCGTCCGCCGACGCATGCTGCGTCCGTGCTCTGTGTACAATACTCGGCTTCCACTCACTTCGAGCAGGGTGTAGGCTGATTGATGTTCTCTCCATTTCTCAATTCCCTCGCTCTCCACGGCACATTTGCCCGTCATACCAGGTTGTTATCCCGCTACAAGCATGTCGTCCATGCGCTCGTATTTCTCCCTGCTCGCGCTCTCCACTGCCGTCACGACCGCGACAGTGACTGGAAGCAGCAGCAGCGACTCGTCGTGACTCACGGGCGACGGAGGCGACACCATCTCGGCTCCGACATTTTCGACCGAGTCGTGCTCGAGCGACGACCTGGCGGCGATGGTCGACGCTGTGTCCGCCACGGCCGCCGTGCCGGACTGCCCCTACTACTCGTCGATCTCCCCGACGCAGTACGAGTTTTCCATGCCGTGTTCGAGCTTCTGCGCGACGTACATGGCAATCCTGGCGGACGACCTGCCCGACTGCTACTATGGTAAGCAGAGCAAGAACCTGAAGCAGCGCCTGACGGGGGAGACGGACGAGTGCTGGGAGCTGCGTGAGCGCGACCGCCGCAGCCTCCGACGCCTGGAGACCGAGGGTTTGGAGTCGTACGTGTCCTTCCGGTTCGTCATCCCAACTGAGGCCGAGTTGGCGAGCAACACTGCCGTGGCCAGCACCTCAATGGCAACCACCGGGGCTCTGGGACTCATGGTAGTCGCCGACGTGTAAGGTGAAGCAGATCGATACACGCTTTATAAGCCGTACAGTCGAAATATGCAATGAACGCGGTTGCATATTGATTATCGGCGCGTCGCCTCATGCGCAGCGCTCCATCTTGACTGTCACGGGTGTCGTGGGGCCTCCAAGTATCGCTTCGTTCGCCACTGCGTCGTCGCCCATCGTTTTCCGCCTCTTTGACGGTCGCTGCGCATCAATAGCCGCCGCGGCTTGCAGCTGGTGCTCCAGGTCTTCCTCCCCGTCTTCCGTCAGGTCGAACACGATGCCCACGGACGCCGCCTCCTCCACGCGCCGGTTGATGGCTTCCTCGAGCGACATGGACCCCACAATGTCGATCTGCTCATCGTCGTCGTTCTGGTTCACGGCGCTCTCTTCACCCTTGACGGCAGCCATGCGCATCACGTAGCGACGCGCAGCGGGGGCGTCAAAGCCTTCGCACACGTAAGCATCTGCGCGCTCGCCGTCAAAGAACGAGTCGTCGGCAGCCACCGTCTTCTGGGTGACGTCGTGGATGTCGTCGAAGAGCCTCGCTTCCATGGTGTCCTTGGTCACGAAGCGCACGACGGTCACCTCGCTGTTGCGCTGCCCCATACGCAGCACACGGCCGATCGCCTGCTGCTCGAGCGTGCTGCCTTGGACAGCACTAAAGCCACCCGGGTCCAGGAAGATCACGTGGGACGCGACCTGCAGGTTGATGCCCGATGCACTCGTCAATGAGTGAAGCAGAAGTACTTGGGTCTCGCCCTCAGCGAACGATGCAAGATGCGAGGCCTTGGTCTCACTCGACTGATGCTGGAGGAACACTGCGCAGGTCAGACCAGCGGTCTGCAGCGCTGTCTGCACCACACGCAGCGCGTTCGCCCACATGGTGAACACGACGACCTTCACGCTCCGCAGCCGACTCAAGTACTGCACGAGGTGCGCGATCTTAGTGCCGTACGGAGGGATGCGTTGGAGCTCGCCGTCCGCCTTGTCTTCGTCTTTCTGGACCTTGACCTGAAGTGCGATACATTCTTTTAGCTGTACCAGCTGGTCATCGACAATGATCCGCGCTCGCGGACATCGCTCGTTCAGTGTGGACTCCATGACGCGCAGCAGGTGCTCAATCCGCTGCTGCGAGTCGAAGTGCTTCAGCAGATAATCTTCGATCTCGACTTGCTCATACATGATGAGCTCCGTTGGCTCCGGGATCTCCGTCCCCCACACCTTGTAATGCGCTGACAGCATACGAAAGCCCGCCTCCGTCTCGCCGTTGTGGTTGAAGAACTTGTCCAGCCCCGATGTCTCCATGTCTGCGAAACAATCGCGAACGGAGGAGTACACCTGCAGGTGAATCGCGCGGCAGATCTCCACCGTGTTGCGCGTCGCACACTCCATGATCTCAACCTCTTCCTTCCGTCGCTTTACGATCTCCAGTTGCCGGTCCAAGTGGTACTGCTCGTGGCGGTACACATCGGTTGGCGACTTGACCTTGACCGACAGCGCGAGTCGCCGCGCCGCCGCTTGCCGTCGCGCGCTCGGTGCTCCTTGGCTGCTATTGGCCTGCTGTCCATACTCGCGCTCGAGGATCCGGTCCGAGATACCCGCGTGGACGCAGCTCTGGCGCGCACATGTGTACTGCTCGGCCCAGAACGGGTTTGTCGATGCTGCTGATGCAGCAGAGCTGTCTTCACTTGCGATGGTAGTAGGACTGCCTTCGCTGCTGCCGCCGGGGCGATTGCCCCTGGCGCTGCCGTTGGCAGTAATGGCTTGCGTATCATCGCCCAGATCAAAAATGTCATCGCATTGGCTTGCCGACAGCACGTGCTCAATCTTGTACAGCAGCAGCTCGCGCGGATGCAGCACGACAGGGATGTAGGTCTCAACCAGGGAGATCTTGCTGGTGATGGCGTCCTGCTTGACCTGCGCGCAGTTGCGGAGGTACAGCTTGCGCTTGATTTCGTCGAACGCTGGGTCCTCCGGGCGCAGCCGCAGCCGCTTGAACCCTAACAGCTGGTTGTTGGCATAGATGGATTCGGCCTTGGCTGGGAACGGCGTCGCTGTGATGAGCCAGACGTTCTCGCACCGGTGTGTGAGCTGGATGAAACAGTCCTGCGACTGCTTTCCCGGGAGCACCAGGTCCTGCACCTCCTCGAAGATGACGCGGCGCCACGGCTTCTCTGGGAGATGCAGCTTTGTCACCCACACCAGCCCGCGGTACGCCTTGTGCACGTGCTTGGCGGCCTCCGCGTACTCCAGCATGCTCATCGGGTCGACGGACTTCAGCGGCTTGCCGTCAGCCCCGACCTCACGGGAGTAGAGCTTGCCGAACTGGTAGTGGAACGCGCGCGAGGCCACTGCCTCCTCGACGCCCACGAGCACGAGCGTGCGATTGGAGATGAGCGCGCCCTCGCTGAGCGCCTTCTCGTAGTTGCGAAGACCGACGATGACGTCGACCGCGCCCGGGCGCACGAACTTGGCGACCTCCATGCGCCACTGCTCCAGCAAGTGGGACGGCGCGACCAGCAGGTTGCCGCCCAGCGCCGCGTCGCGCGGCTCGGCCACCATGAGCGCCAGCATGGTGGCGGTCTTGCCCATGCCGATGGCGTCGGCGAGGCAGCCGCCCTTGGAGAAGTAGTCGAGCATGCCGAAGTTGAACTTGGCCACGGCCTCGTCGCGCGCCTCGATCTGTAGCATGCGGTGCAGTGAGCGCTGCTGGTGCGCGTATAGCGGCCGGTCCGTGTAGAAGGCCACGGGCGTGGGCTCCTCGGGCGACGTGAGCGGCAGGAACGGCACCTTGAACTGCACGTCCTCCTGCACCTTGTTGGGGCTCATGAACGCCGTGATGGGCCGCTGAGCCGCTGCCTTGCGCCGGCCTCTAGCGGACTGCGCCCAGGGCGTCATCTCCGCGTCCTCGACTGCCTCTGGACGCCGCCGGTCCCGCTATTGCCGTGCGTCTAAAGCGCTGCTCAACACCGTCGCTCAATTTGGGCGAAAAGCGCGCGCAGTTTCGCGTTTTTCCCGCGAAGAAACGGTATCAGTACTATCCAACCGGTATTCTAGTCGTACCGGTTTGTAATCGGTAATGTGGGACAATGGGGATAATGGGTAATGCAACCCTAACCGACTGTTAAATCCCACAATGTGGAGCGCTCCAGCCGCCGGCCGCGGGTTTGTGGGGTGGCGAGCGAGGGGGGAAGCTGGCCATTTGCACAGAAGAAGTCGAGCGATCGCCATGAGTTTCCAGGCCGTGGGGCGTTCCGTTCGCGCGCGGGGGGGCCGCCTGGCCGCCCAGCGCCTGGCCAAGACCGCGGTGCGTGGTTAGCGCAGCGTCCGGGCTGCTTTTCCGACCTCCGCGGCGTCTGTAGGCGTGTTCTGACGGTGTGAACGCGCGTTTCGGTGGTGCGTGTGGGGTGGTGTTCGCAGGCCGCGCGCATCGAGGTAGCGGCGCAGAGCCGACTGGCCGCTGCCGCTCCGGCGCGCACCTTCTCGACGCTGCAGAGCGCGCTCGGGAGCAACAAGAGGTGCGCGGTCGCCCAGGGTTTGAGCGGTGAGGGGTGGTCTTGCTTACGCTGTCGTCGTCGTCGTGGGATTCCTGTGTAGCTTCCAGCCGCAGCTCGCGGCCGCGCGCGCGTTCTCCTCCAGTACGGTGACTGCTGATGTATGAAATCGATGGATGACGACGTACTGACAGGGGCTGCGCTTGTGTTTGGCGACTTTAGCTGCCGCGGAGCCGGTGCCGGTGCCGTCGATGGGCGACTCCATCTCGGAGGGCACGGTCGTCGAGTGGCTCAAGGGTACGGCGTGTGTGGCAGCGCATACGTCTCTCCAGCTTACAGCTAACCGGTCATGTACGTTGCTTTTTGGCTGGCAGCCCCCGGTGACTTCGTCGAAGCCGACGACGTCGTGGTGGTGCTCGAGACGGACAAGGTGCGTCGGACGACCTACTGCCGCAATCCATCAATAGACCGCTGACTCGGTGCTCTCTCACGACGATCGCAGGTCAGTGTGGACGTCCGCGCGCCCTTCTCCGGTGTGCTGGAGAAGCAGCTGGCCAAGATCGACGACAACGTGCTCGTCGGCGCGCCGCTCTTCAGCGTGGTCAAGCAGGCCTCTGGTGGCGCCCCCGCCGCCTCGGCCCCCGCGCCTGCCGCCGAGGCTGCCGCCGCGGCTCCGGCTGCTGCCGCCCCCGCCGGCCCCGCAGACCTCGAGACGGTCAACGTGCCAGCGATGGGTGACTCAATCTCGGAGGGCACGGTCGTGACCTTCCTCAAGCGTGAGTGGGATGCGATTGTCAAGCACCAACCCCTTTGCCATTGACAGTATCCTCACCATTGCTTTCGATGCGCTTCAGACGTTGGTGACTACGTCAAGGCCGACGAGTCGGTCCTTGTCATTGAGACGGACAAGGTGGGCTCAGTGTAGTGTCCGTTGTTCCGTCATGCGTCTGTGGCTAACGTTGCATATGATGATCTCATTGAGAACAGGTCAGCGTCGATGTGAATGCTCCGTTCTCGGGCAAGCTCACGAGCGTGCTGGCGAAGCTGGACGAGGTCGTTCAGGTGGGCACCCCGCTCTTCGTGCTCGACAAGGCGGCTGCCCCGTCGACTGCAACGACGACGACGGTCGAGCCGTCGACGCCCGCGCCCGCTGCCCCTACCGCGTCCACCCCGGCCCCTGCCGCCAAGGCGGCGCCCGCGTCGTCGACCCCCGCGCCTGCCGCGGCTAGTGCTGCTGCGTCGGCTGAGCCTGTTGGCCGCTTCCGTCGCAACGAGACGCGCGTGCAGATGAGCGCGCTCAAGGTCCGCGCGGCGCAGCGCCAGAAAGACACGCAGAACTCGGCGGCCATGCTCAGCACGTTCCAGGAGTGCGACTTGGGCAACCTGATCGCGCTCCGCGACGAGCTGGGCGACTCGTTCGAGAAGGCGCACGGCGTCAAGCTCGGCTTCATGTCGGCGTTCCTCAAGGCCAGCGCCCAAGCGCTCAAACAGGTGCCCGCCGTCAACTCCTGTACGTTGGGCTCGTGATTTTGTTGGTGCTCTTGCCGGTGTTAGTGAGCTGACCATGCTGTTCTCCCATGCAGTCATGGACATAGACGCAAAGGAGCTGATCCACAACGACTTCGTCGACATCAACGTGTCGGTGGCGTCGGAGCGCGGGTGAGTTTTGGTTGCTGTTGATGGTGGGTCGTCTATGAGTTCTTTGTTGACTTACTCTTGTGACTGCTCGATCCTTCGCAGTGTCATCTCGCCTGTGATCCGCAACGTGGAGAACCTGAACATCCCGCAGATCGAGAAGGCGCTGGCGGCGTTCAGCCAGCAGGCGCGAGACGGTACGCTGGCGGTCGAGGACCTGGCCGGCGGCACCTTCTCGATCAACAACAGCGGCGTGTTCGGCTCGCTGCTCAGCACGTCGATGCTCACATCCCCGCAGTCGGCCGTGCTCGGCGTGCACAGCGTGCAGATGCGCCCGGGCCTGCACAATGGCGAGCTCGTGCCGCGCCCCATGATGTATCTGTCGCTGACCTACGACCACCGCATCATCGACGGGCGGGAGGGTGTCACGTTCCTCAAGAGCATCGCCGACGCTGTGAGCGACCCGCGCCGCTTGCTCATGGACTTTTAGAGAGCGAGTCGAGAGAAGGAGAAAGAAGAGAGAGCAAGGCTCCGAGAGAGTGACGGACTCGAGATGATGAAGAGAACGAGGGTTGATCACTCTACTGTGAAACATTGCAAGACTCACTTCTGTATCGATCCGAACAACATGCAGGTATCAAACGTGGAGTTCCCTCCATACAATAGCTGGACGATGACGGTCGCATTCGACGAGGCACCGGCTGTGCCGCACAGCACCTGCTGCTGCTTTGAACGGTTGGGGATGACCATCATAGGAATGCACTGCATTCTTCTATCATGGCCGGAATACGTCTCAGACCTATGGTCGGACTGACACCAGGAGCGAACGTGTAAACACGCTGACAGCCTTCGAAGTGTAGCGATAGACTCCAAGGCGACGGCGATGCTCTTACTGGACAGGACAATCAACCACGACCGCTTCTTAGCGGTCGCGTCCAAGGCTGTAGACGACCGCAACATCCCGCGCCGCGAGACAACGCCACTCATTCAACGGCTTGAGATCTTCACGACTTTTTAAGTGATCTAACTCAATAGAATCCTTTCATAGTGTAAACACGTTGACAGTCAACGGGTCAACTCGGTGTCCAAAGGGTCAGCTCTCAACCCTTTGGACACCTCCAGGCCATTCGCCCAATCCGCGGCCGCTGTGCCGATGAGTCACCTGAATGCGTGCACTTCTCCTGTGTCGGCGCACTCTGATAGTCCGTGCCGTGCGTCCATGGCTGGGTTGGCTAGGCTAGGGGGTTAGCGGCTGAGTTGTGTGCACGGCCCACTTGGCGCCAAGTGACAGCGATGGGTGTTTGAGCAAACTAAACTGACCAGTCAGGGTGAGTGGAGATTCGTTATGCCGGCAGACACGTTGATGAGTAGTGCACTAAGGATATCCCGACGACCTCTAGCGCCGTGGTGGTCAGGTCAGCTTGACAATGGACTACTGCCCCCCCCCCCCAAAGAGGGCCGTGGCCTCGCTTACTTTGTCCATGGAGGCGAGATCGGTGAATTGAAATCTGCCGGCGGGAGCTTGGACTCGAGCGATCTCATCTGCTCCCAATCTCTGACCGCCTCATCATGATGACGATCGACTTCCTCATCTCATCTTCGCTCATCTCATCAGCACGCCAGGATGACGTATCATGGCTACAGCAGAGTACGTATCAGTCTGGCACGCAGTCTGCGGTCGCTGAGAGCCCATTGACATGGATCCTCATTCGGTCATTTCCTCCTCTCCGAGCACTTCGACGTCATCCAGATCTCCATCCCACAGCCTTTACAATGGCGTCCGCGACGGCTGCTAGAAGTATCCTCAGGGTCCCCGTCATTAACATCGGCGCGCTCATCGCACTGACGGACGACGCGCGTGTGACCGCCGAGCTGCACGAGGACAACCCGGTAATCACTGAGGTGATCACGAACGTGCGCAATGCCGCGACGGAGTGGGGTTTCTTCTACATCCAGAACCATGGTGTGAGCGAAGAGGAGCTGGAGCATTTCCGGAGCTACATGCTCGCCTTCTTCGCCCTTCCGAAGGACGTAAAGAACACGTTGCGGCAGACCAAAAGCAACGGCCGCGGCTATTAAGACAGCGAACTGACCAAGAACAAGCTGGACTGGAAGGTGTTCGACTACGCTGGTCGCCAGGAGGATGGGCCGCCTGACGATAGTGTGTACAAGCGTCTGCGCAACGACCAGAACCAGTGGCCAAGTGACAAGGTGCTGCCGGGGTTCCGGTCTACCATGACGGACTACTTCTGCCACATGGAGCACATTGCACGTCGTTTGACGCAGGTGTTTGCTGTAGCCCTTGGTGAGCGCGCCGACTTCTTCGACCAGTTCTTCCACCAAGAGGTGGCCCACTCGGGCGACAAGACGGTCAAGACCTCGGACAACACGAGCGGTCTGCGTCTCAACCATTACCCGAAGGCACCTGAGCCAGAGAAGACTATGGGCGTCTACCACCACACGGACGGTGGAGTTCTCACTGTCTTACTGCAGGACGACGAAGTGGCATCGCTCCAGGCCTTCCACCGCGAGACGCAGCAGTGGACCAACGTACCTCCCAAGAAGGGCACCTACGCGATCAACATCGGCGACATGGTGCAGGTGTGATCGAACGACAACTTCGTGGCGCCGATGCATTGTGTTCTTGCTAGTGGCAAGGCCAGCCGCTACTCGGCTCCGTTCTTCTACAACCCGTCGTACAGCGCAGTCATCGAGCCGATCGTGGTGCGCGAGGGCGAGAAGCCTCACTACCGACCCATCAATTGGCGCGAGTTCCGCTAGAAGCGCGTGGAGGGTAACTACGCCGACCTGGGCGTCGAGGTGCAGATCGCGCACTACAGACTCGAGCCGTGAAAAGGTGTTGGGTGTGTAGTGCAGATGCTACTGAATGTACATCATGAACATATAAGCAACATTTACGTGTTGATAAACGTTTAACGTGATAGCGTTTAACATTTATATGTTGAAATCAGTGAAGGGGTATTTTCAAAAAACACGTATCAATGTCCCGTACAATCCGTAAATAACGCTTTGTCGGATGATATACAAGTCGGGCGTATACCGACGTATACTTTTGCCTCCCATAGGCCAAGTCGCGACAGAGTCGCAAGTGCTTAGCGTCGCGTGTATATTTCCCGACCACCGGGCAACCATGCCGCTCATGCCGGGCTCGCCGCGGCCCTCGACGCCGGCGGCGGAGGTCGACAGCGGCGTTTACCGGTCCATCTTCCAGCAGCCGGTGCTGGATATCCCACCGGCGGCCCCCTCCTACGCCTGGTTCGAGTTCCTGCTGCACCCGGAGGCTCTCCAGAAGCACGTATGTGTTCCCGCTCCTGGCGCTATACTCGCGTTCATGACGATCTAAACTCGCTAATGATGGCGATGTGGTGTGCGTGACGCAGCTGGAGACGCTGCGGCGGCAGCAGGCGGCCGACGTGCACAGCGCGACGTCAGCGATGGAGCTGGTGCGCGAGTTCCTGGACCAGGCGCAGCTGGTGGCGGACGAGGGCAACGGCCGCAACAACCGCTACCGCGCGCTGCTGCTGCTGGCGGCGCAGGTGGCGCTGCAGATGGACTTCTCGCTGCGCACGATCGAGCAAGAACTGCCGCTGCACTTCCAACGGCTGCTGGTCGACGGCGTCGTGGACTTCGCCGAGCAGCCGCCGACGCAGCGCAGCGAGTTCGCGCGCGACGTGACGCTCACGCCGTTGGAGGCGCGCGTCCTGCACCAGCGGTGGACGCTGCGCGCGCTCGTGAGCCAGTCGCAGAACGGGTACCTGACGTGCAGCAATAGCAACGACGGCGAGGACCTGAGTGTGGGGTACCAGGTAGCGCTGGGCGACCTGATGGTCAGCCACCTGCAGATCGCGCAGAGCATCCAGGCCACGCTCGCGGAAGATGGAGAGCAGCAGGCGCTGCCGTTACAGACCCAGCTCGACGCCTACTACGACCTGGGTGTGTACTTCTTCAGCTTTTCTGGCTACGAGCGGGCGTACGGCTGCTTCAGTCGCGCCGCCGAGCTGCTCGAGGAGTACAACGCCGACAACATGAGCGACCGAGCAGACAACCAAGTCGTAATGCTCTCAAAGGAAGACCGAGACAGCCTGGAAGGATACTTGAAGGCGTGCGAAGCCGTTCTGGAAGTGAAGTCGACGACCGATGGACTCGCGAGCACCCAGACACCGAAGGCGTACGTAGAGCTGGCATGGGAGAGCAGGGACTGGGAGAAGGTCATTGAGCTACTGCAGAACGACATGGTCGCGCCGGAGCTTACCCGATTTGCTCCCGGATACCGTGCGGCACTGGAGCAGCAGGCACTGCGACTCATGCGCGCTAATTGCGATTCAAAGCTTAGTAGAAGTGATGAAGAAGGGCAGTTGTCTGCGCCTGCCGTTCGGTCCTTCTACAAGCGGCTCGCGATCGCCAACGCCATTCGCTTCCATCTGTTGACGGACGAGGAGGCGCCCACCGACATCCTCGATCTGGAATCGTGCGTGTGCTCATGCGCTCGACTGCTTCAAGGCGAGATCTTCCAATCGGCAGCAAACGCTGATGGCAAGGGACACACTGGTGCGCACGTCTTCGCCGAGCTCGTGCGCTTCGTGCTGACGCTCACTGCGTATTTGCTGGAGAACCTGTCCGGTGGTGACCCAGCGAAATCTCGGCTCAAGCAGTTCGTGTCACGTCTGGTTGAAATGGTTCCGACGATGGCGATTGTGGCGGGCGCCGACAAGCTGCTGGTTCAGTGTGGCTATAGTCCGCGCAATCTGGTAGGCAGCACGCCAGCTACTACCCAACCTCATGCACTTGAGCGTCTTCTTGAGACCGAACGCGATGTTCGAGGCGCGACGAAACAGCAGTGCGATCACTTCCGCATCATCGCGGACCTGAGCAGAGTCTACGAGTTCGAAAACGCGAAAGATAAGGCTGGGTTCGTCGCATCAGTTCGGGAACAAGTTCGTTCCCTCGTTACAAGCGGTCAAACTCGCCCGGGTCACGACGAGGACACGTACGCATGGCGTGGCTTCGTCACGTTCTGCCTCCTGCACAGTTGCTGGGACCTCCTGGAGCAAGGGAAAGCACTGTGGAAGGACTCAGTGAAGGCGCAGAGCGAGTTGGATTTTGCACTCGCGTGCGGCGCTATGGTGCGCTTCTTGTCGACTCTGTCGGCGTCGCCGTTGCCTGGCCTCCACGGTGGCGACAGCGACAACGGGAACCAGGCACCGGGCAAGATGGAGTTCTCGATCACCGTCAGCAACGGAATCGTGGCTGAGATCCTCACGAAGCGGCGCCACATCGTTGGCGATGCAAGCGCGTCAGTCTCCAGCCACAACGGCGTTAACAACGACATCAAACAGGAAGACGCGGCGAATGAGATGGTGGACCTGCCTGTGTGGGTCGTGGAGACGCTTGTGTGCATCTCAGCGGGTCTTTTGCACCGCGCGCACATGCGCAACGCGTGCGACTACCGCGTATCGTTCGATCTGACGCCGTACGGCGACCTGGCGTTCCTACAAGCCTTCGCACCCGAAGATGGCAAGTTTGACGGCGTCAAGAGCGAGGCAGGATCCGAGTCGACGCTCACGTCCGCGCAGTTCCTGCGGTCGTACCAGTCGGATCTCGTTGCGCTGCTCCTCGCAGGGCTAGACAGTTTGGTGCGCAGATGTGGACGAGAGCCGCGATGGCACTGCGCCAAGGCGGATCTCGCCTTGAACCCCATCGTCCGTCAGAAGCTGTCCGCCACCTCCGGTACGTGATCGTCTTCCGATAGACGTCATCCAGATCTAACCTAGGCTTATTGTCTTCGGTAGACCCGCTCAGCGCTCTCAAGGGCTACCTGGTGGCCGCGTCGCTCGCCACCAACTTCTTTGCCGACATGGTGTCGGTCGTGGACATCATCGACCAGACGTCCCTCGTTCGCCTGGTCAGTACATCTTTCTATTGCATGACTGAGTCTCTCACGCAACTAACGCGATGCCTCGGATGCCATCAAACCGTGCAGAGTCAATGCCTGGTCAAGATCGGCGCGCACACGGCCGCCGCTGTGCTGTACCAGTGCTTCCCACCCGAGGAGTTCAAGTACGGGCTGCGCATTCTCCAGCTGGCGCCCGAGTCGCACGACGACGCCTTCTTCCAGTACTTCTGGGAGGTACGCGACGCTGTTGATTGCTCTGGTTCATGTCGATATCACGCTCACTGTTGTGTTCCATGGTCGCGTGCATCAGCTGCCCTTCCTGGAGCTGCTCGTGCACCTCCACTCCAAGCCCAAGACGTTCAACAACAGGTCGGTTGGCCACCAGCGCCTCTGAGCCCAAAAGCCTTAACGCGAGCTCTAACGTGTGTCCTAATGCGTGCCCTGACGTGATTGCGCAGCCACGTAACGCTGCTGACGCACCTGATCCAGAGCCCGGAGCTCAACAGCTCGAACCCGCCGCCAGTCGTCAAGGACGCCGAGCAGCGGATCCTGCGCTGCTACTTCCGTGACCTGTGCCGCCTCTACCTTGCAGCGTGATCCTGCGGTGCGCGGCGGCAGTGTTGGCGCTGGCAAGAGACTGGCCGTTGGCACTCATCCAGTGTTCACAACCACAAGAATAGGGCCAGCCGTAAACGGATTGCCGTTAAAGTTGATAATGGACCAATCACCATTCGTCAAAGAGGGTTGGATACCCACTACAAGATGCTGACCAGCCCCCTGCGTTTTTAATCAGCGTCAGTGGACGTTAACGGATGTTACTGGATGTTAGCGGATGCTAAAGGGCGTCGAGACCGTTAACTTCCGGAATTCTCCACCACTCATCCGCCGACCACGCCACCGTTGGGCTCATTTCCGGATTTGTCTCGCAAGATTCAAGTCTCCAAGCCTCCAAGCGCCTCCAGCGTCCAAGCTCGCGTCCCCAGCCGCCTCCCAGCGTTTTACTCGGTACTGTGCCCTGCCTGTCATGTGTTTAGCGAGCGGGACGCCTGGTCCGCTCGTGGTGGTGCTGGATGTGTCTACATGTTGCGTGTGGCTGCGTACTGACGTACTTCCAGCGAGGGGTGCCGATTCGCCAGCCATGGACGAGTTCTGTGCGCTGGCCGGCTGAGATCATACCCTTAGAACCTGATCCGGGCCATACCGGCGGAGGGACTGCTGCGAAAACCTGTTGTTGACCCATGTGCATCTCCCGTGTGCTGTCGGCACCCGCGTGACCGCAGAAGAGAGAAGAGATGCTGACCATTGCCAAGACTCTGCAGACCTCGGCGCGTGCGCCTCTTGCGCGCGCGTTCGCGACGGTCGGGCCGAACGCCAAGCTCATCCGCATGGGTAACACGCCCGGCCCATCGGAGGAGTGGAAGCAGCAGAACGCCGCGCGCAAGACGCCGTTCGATGCCTACGCCTTCGCGTACGTCGGCCGCGTCACAAAGGCGCAGAGAGAGAGCAGGAGACGCAGAGATAACGGACTGTTTGTCGATCTGTTGCGTTGCTTGCTAGTCCGGTGAAGGAGGCCGAGGTCTCGCGCGAGATGACGACGCGGTACATGAAGGACATGTACGACTTTGCGGACACGGACGTGATCATCGCCGGCGCCGGATCAGCCGGCCTGGTGGCGGCGTACGAGCTGTCGAAGCACCCGAACGTCAAGGTGGCGCTGATCGAGCAGAGTGTGGCGCCCGGCGGCGGTGCGTGGCTCGGCGGCCAGCTCTTCTCAGCCATGATCGTGCGCAAGCCCGCCAACGCGTTCCTGGACGAACTGGAGATCCCGTACGAAGAGAAGGAGCACCACGTAGTGATCAAGCACGCGGCGCTGTTCACGTCGACGGTCATGTCGAAGCTGCTCAAGGCGCCCAACGTCAAGCTGTTCAACGCCACGGCCATCGAGGACCTCATTGTCAAGCAAGGCCGTGTGGCTGGCGTGGTCACCAACTGGACGCTGGTGACGCTCAACCACGGTACGCAGAGCTGCATGGACCCCAACGTGATGGAGGGCAAGGTGCTCATCAGCGCGTGCGGCCACGACGGGCCCATGGGCGCGTCGGGCGTCAAGCGCCTGCAGAACATTGGCATGGTGGACCACGTGCCCGGCATGGGTTGCCTGGACATGGGCACGGCCGAGGACGCGATCGTCCACGGCACCAAGGAGATCGTCCCGGGCATGATCGTCGCCGGCATGGAAGTTGCCGAGCTGGAGGGGGCTCCTCGCATGGTAAGCGGTCCTCTTCTGATGAGGCGGTGTCGAGTCCAATGCTGACGCTGTCGTGTGTCGTCACAGGGACCCACGTTCGGCGCCATGATGATCTCGGGCCAGAAGGCGGCGCACCTGGCGCTCGAGTCGCTCGGCATCAAGAGCTCGATCCGCCCGCCGACCTACTCTGGCTCGGACGCGATCGCGGACGCCGCGTAAGCGAAGCTCTCTGGCTCTGCTGAGTCGTTCAAGCACAAGTCGCGCCCCAAGACGCATGGTTTAGTTGCATGTGATGACGGTCTGGCTGCTGCAGCTCGCGCTGTGGCAGCCGAAGCACCTAACGGTGAAGTATACCATGTAGTTGGCGCAAGGAATCGTTCTGATCGAGCTCGCTTCATTCGGTATCGTCACACTTGAGAACGCACACCTACTCGTGATTCGCTGCTGTCTTGTGTGAGGTAAACGAGGTTCGGGAACGTGAAGCCGGTTACGGACTTCAGCGGCGCGGGGTCTGCCCCCGCGGGTAGATGAAGCTCCCTCAGCGACGGGTGCCCTCGCAAGCACGACACGTCCTTGACGTTGGTGCTGCCAAGGAACAGCGATCAGAGGTGACGAAGCCCCGGAAGTCTTCGCAGTCCATTGTGTCAAACAAGTCGAGCGACTTGACCGTCGCAAAGGTTGAAACGAGGTTGCTGAGATCGTAGAACCCGTCAACAGACAACTCGGCAAGGCTCGGGCAGCAGCCAGCGTCGAACTTCACAATCTTCTCCAATGAGTCGTTGACCTCGAGCCTTTTCAGGCTCTGCAGCGGGTACTTGCGCGACAGCTTGAAGGGGTCGACGAGATTCGTGAGCGCAGGAAGCGCGTGGACGGCTTGAACCCATGACTTGCTCTACGTTCTGATGTCGCCGTTCGTGTACAGCGTTTGCAGCTTCTTCAAGTTGGCGATTGGACTCCAGTCGATCGTGTGAGGAGCCATCGCCGTCAGTTCCTCCAACTGCGTGAGCCCCGACAAGTGCGCCAAGCCCGCCTCAAACGAATGATCAAGTTCGAGAAGTTTAAGCTTCGCCAGCTGCATCAAGGGCACCAGGTTCTCAAAGTTGGTGACATCGGTGTCCATGACTATCAGCTTCTCGAGGTTTGTCAGGGACTCAACGAACGTATCCTTGTCGCCTTCCGATGCGGGTGCTTGGAAAACCACCGAGTCCAATCGTAGCTCCGTTAACTGGGGCGCGAAAGGCTACGGCGTTGCGAGGGAAGAGACCGCACAGCTGTTGAGATCAAGCTCTCGGAGGTGCTCGAGAGGCGCGAGTGCCTCAGCGGCAATGGTCGCGTGGATTAGCTCAAGTGCTCGCAGATTTGTCACGTATGGACCCAACGAGAACGGCCCATGCTTAGTCGAAAGCACCGACAGCTCCTTCACCTGCGGCATGGGCTCAATCACGTCTGGTAGTTCATCAACAGTGATACAAAGCCCCTCCAAGCTTCCAGCAAGAGCGTTGAGTGTGGCCAGAGACACCTTGGAGCAGGCGATGCTGAGCTTCTTCACCCTGCTCGATAGCCAAGACGGAGCACGAGTGACTGCGGCGAAGTTCTGTCAGCAATGGTCACAACTTCCAGCGCTGGGAGATCGACGACTGACGGCAATTGGGAGACTTCTTGGACTCCCAAGCGCTTGATGACAGACTTCATCGTCAAATTCTGGAATACCCGCGTCGCGACTCTCCCGATGGGTGGGACTTGAAACCATGCACGCTCAAACACTGCGCGACGCAACGGAGAATGGACCGCTGACTTGCACAGCGACAGCAGCGCGGACCGCTCACTCCGCCCGAGAAACTCCGCGATCACCACCCAGCACTCGTGATCCATGTCCGAACCTCAAGACGCTCTATCTGGACGAGTTGGAGGACTGCGAGGACTTTCGTCCTCTTGCGTCGCTTACCGGCCTTGAGTGTTTGTCGCTTCCTGGTGACTGCGAGGACTTTGGAGGCGATTGATGTGTACGTGAAGGCTCCTTTGATCTCGACGACAGCGACGGCGGTGGCGATGATACTGACGTTGATGATGACGATGATAGCGATTATGCATATCACGGATGCGCGTTTCTCGGGGGAATGACGCGAATGGAGAGGCTCCAGCTCATACAGTGCGCGCCAAAAAGATCCGAATGAGCACAAAATTTACCATAAGTGATCCAAGAAGCACAAAACCGCAACCAAATTGTATCGCCTTGCAGAACAAGCACAAACTGACCAATCTGTGCAATTTTTGTGTCCGAACACG
>JAASGW010000562.1:0-20190 GCA_023334395.1 Phytopythium sindhum | reverse complement strand
CCTTCAACACGCACCCGCGCATGCGCGCGCTGCAGGTGCGCGGGGAGTTTGCGACGGTGGAGATCCAGCCGCTGTTCGAGTCGCTGGACGCGTTCCTGGGAGCTCAGACACAGCGCCCGCTCGTACACGTGGAGGAGAAGCCCAAAGCCGAGATGGAGAAGCACTGGGCCTCGTTCGCGCTGACCGAGTGCGAGGTGCCCTTCGACCGGTACTCACAGCTCCCGTACCACTTATCCGTGTGGGGTGACGCCGCCTCGGGTGAGGCGCGACTCATGCTCTTCTCGGACCACTACATGTCGGACGGCATCTCGGGCATGGTCGTTTTGAACGACATCCTCGAGCAGGCCACGCAACTCGCCGGTTGCGCTACTCCGGACGCCGTGGCTGCGCCGACGCCGATGCCGCTGCTGCCGTCCATGTACAACAATCTGCTGGACTCGCAGCCGTTCAAGAAGGCGCTAAGCGAGTGGCTCGTCAAGATGATCAAGACCACGCTGCTGAACAAGTTCGGCCAGAAGGGCGGCTACTACCCGGTGATCCCGATCCGCAGCGACCAGCACGACTTTTGTGTGCCGCCCAAGGTGAACCCGTGCTACGGGTTCTTCGACGAGGGCACTCCCCAGGCGCTCAAGAGCGCGCTCGCCAAGTGCAAGGGCGAAGGCACGTCGTACGCTGGTGCGCTGGTCGCCGCCGTGTTTGCCGCTCACTACCGCACAGCTAAGTACGCTGGCAGCCTGACGGACGAGACCAAGGACGTGTTCAAGCTGGTCGCGAGCGCCAACTACAACATGCGCAAGCACGTGCCGGCGGATGTGCCCGACAACCACGTCGGCTGCTTCATGACGGTGCTGAACCTAGAACGGCTGGCCAAGGAGGGCGTGGACGTCAGCAAGGTCAAATTCTGGGACCTGGCGCGCACGTCTAAGCAGGACTTGGACGCGGTGATCGGCGCGCCCGCGAACGCGCTGATGGAGATCTTCCTGGACCAGGCGCTCAACTCAAACATCACGCCCGAGATGTTCAAGGACATCCCGATCGAGAAGTCGTACACGACTGACATCAACATCTCGAGCATCGGCCGGTACCCGTTCCAGAAGGAGCACCGCCTGCGCGAGGGCGACGACCCCTGGCTGCGCGTGGAGGCCATGCACATCTACGCCACGTCGCCACATCTCGCGGGCAACATGCTGTTCGTCACGTCGGCCGACGCGGCCAACTACGCCATGATGTGCAAGTTCGAGGACGACGTCGCGGACGTGGTGTTCAAGAGCATCGTGGGCATCGGCGAGAAGCTGGGCGACATCCCGAGTAACGCCACCGTGCTCGATGTCGTGCGGCTGCTGGACGACCAGCAATAAGCCAAAACAATAGAACGCGCCTTCGTGCCGGTGGAACTCTTGTATGGCGAGCGTGTGTATCTTCGAACATTATAGAGCTCGGGACTTGTGTCTCAGGTGCCGATGGACTTGTTCGTCATACTGTGGCGTGTGCATTATGCCGATTCGTCTTAGGGTCTAAACCATAGTATGTCATCAGACAAAACACCTCCAATGTGTCTCATTGGCATTCCGTCGGCCAGATGATCGGTTTTGAGCATGGAGACCATGATGGAGGCCATGCCGCAGCCACACGTGACCATGGCCACTGTACAACACGTACCCCGGAGTGCTGGTGTTTAGTCCCATTCGGAGGTCGCACCATTCTCGAGAGCCGCAAACAGCTTGATAGTTCATTGCTGTCGTCTCCTTATCCCTATCTGTCCTCGGGTGTATGCCTAGTGTCGCATCAATGACGTCGGCATACATTTGTCCTCATCACGACACATGGTCCACAGTTTAGTCTTGCGCTGCCGCAGATCTCGGCGTCCTCCCAGTAATCACTTGTGTTCCAAGTTGAAGCCGCCCAATGGACCTCTTCGATGCTCATCACAATAATTATATCATTTATATCATTTATTAAATGTTAACAAAGTAAGAATAACCAAATAGCAGCTTTCACAATTATTATTGCATTCCCAATATGGATTATTCAAGTAAGCGTCGGGTACTATGGCCAATGCTGAAGTGGTTGCGCACTGGTTCATCCTGGGGCCCACACCCGCCCATGCTTCTTCCCGCGGCAGAATTCTTTCTCATCTTCTAACCCACCGCTGGCATTCCCATTCTCGAATTGCCCAGCTCACGACGCTCGACGAGCTCCTCTAGCCACCCACCATCGCTCATGGTCTCCGCTACGAGCTCTCCCGTCGGTCAGCGGTTCGCCATCCGCGGCTTCGAGCGCTTCGTAACCATGAGCGATGGCGAGTCCATGAAAATCATGCAATCGATGCTCTTGCGCTGTGAAGGACCCGATGGGATGGACCAGCTGCTCTAACACCTTCCCGCCGCGGTGATGCGGACCTTCAACAAGTACCCGCACATGCGCGCGCTCCAAGTTCGCGACCAGTTCGCCAAGGCCGAGATCCAGCCGACTGTCTCGGTCGAGGACGTCCAGAGGAAGAAGCTCCTCCGCCTTCAGGTCGGCAGTGGTGCTGGGTGCGACCTGGCGGGCGGAGAAGATGGCGAGACGTGGGAGCAGTTTGCCGCGCGTGAGTGTGAGATCGGCTTCGACCGGTACGCGCAGTTCCCGTTCTATCTGATGCTATGGGCCGACCAGCAGCGTGCTAAAGCTCGCTTGATGCTCTTCTCGGACCACTATATGAGCGACAGGTACTCTGGCATGGTAGTCCTCCACGAAATTCTCCAGTCCGTCGCGCACCTCAGTCAGGCAGCAGCCCTAGGCGTCAGCAACGAGGGAGAGGTTGCTTCTTCGCCGCTGCGACCGTCAATCTATGAGATCTGGCGCGACGAGTGGCCGATCCGGACATTCTTGAGCAAGCTCGTGGTCAAAATCGCTGGCTGCACCTTGTTCCGGCACATGATGAGCTCGTTTCACGCCCAACTGCCAGTTCGAGACGACCAACGCGACCTCAGCGACTTGCCGCCGCCGTGTAACAGCACGCGCGCTCTCTTCGCTCGTGGTGAGACCGGTAACCTCGCTCAATGCTCGCTCAGTGCCGTAAGGAACGCGTGACGCTCGGTGGCGCGCTCGTGGCCGCCATCGTAGCTGCTCATGCGCATTTGCTGTCGCGTGGTGAGACGAATGGGACTGCGAAGAGTCCCCTGCGGCTGGCGCTGGACATGGACTACAACATGCGCAAGCGCCTGCCGGTGTCGGATTCAAAGGCGAACGGGAAGGAGCCACATTCGGAAGTGGTCGGGATGTACGTTGCCATCGCGACGCTGCAGGAGCTGGCGAGCAAGGGCGTGGATATTAACAAGACGCGCTTCTGGGACTTCGCGCGCTCCTCAAAGCGTCAGATCGACGACACGCTCAAGCATTGGTGGGATATGCAGCTCGAGACGCTGTTCCTCGACCAGAACATGCACTCGAGGGCGGACGGAAAGCGTCTCCTCAAGGGCACCGAGGTGCACAAGTGTCTTCAGGCGGACGTGAACGTGTCCAACATCGGCCGGTACCCGTTTCCGGAAGCCCACGACATGACGTCCAGCGGCGGCAGCCACGGTGAAGACAGCCACGCTCCAGTATCGCCGGCGCGACTGGTAGTCGAGAGCCTCCACGTCTACAACTCGATCCCGACGCTGTCTCCTGGAGGATGCGTGTTCATCACATGTGCGGGCGGGGCCCTCAACTACGCTATTGCGCACAAGTACAAAGACGAGCTTGCACGCGCGCTCTTTGACGGGATTGTGGCTATCTCGGAGCAGCTTGGTAGTATCGGAGACACCGACACGCTCGCTGACGTCGTGCACAAACTGCTGCAATGAGTATTCATCGCTCTCGAAGGACGGTAATCGATTGAAGGGTCTGTCGACAAGCTGCAAACACTGTTACCAATTGCTTGCATTGTTCATTGGTTTGCTCAGGTACAAATCTGGTTGCCCTCATTGCCGTCAATTGTCACTCAGCTTTCTCTTGATGCGTTGGGTAGTCCATTACTCGGCCTTCGACTCTTGCACGATGGTCTCCGCTACCTGCAACATGGTTTCGTCCGCGCCGATGGCAGAAATGTGCTCGGCAAGCGCCACGAACGCTCGAAACAGCGTTGTCGCGACGTCGTCATCGACCTTCGAGGCGATCCCGTAGCAGAACTTGTCGATCGAACTCACGTAAAGGCCGACCGCGGGCGCCAGCACAGGCATCGAGTTGTAAAAGTGCAGACTGTCGATGGAAAGCGAAGACTCTGCCCCAAGCGAGAAGGTCGTGGCGTACGGGTACCGCCCGATGCTAGAGATGCCCGCGTCCGACGTGATCGCGAACGGGACCTCGAAGCCGAGATCACCTTGGCGAGCGTCGGAGCGCAGCACCTGGTCCTGGAAGATTGGGGACAGGGCCAGCTTGAAGTCGTTGTTGGCTGCGGCTTGAATGTCGTCCCGAATCATCCGCGCAACGTCCCAGAAGCGACTACGCGTGAGATCGACGCCGGTCTGCTCGGCGAGTTTGCTCACTGATCCCCCTGAGACGTAGTGCCCCACGGGGTCCTCTTCTGGAGGCGAGCTTACTCGCTTGCGCATGTTGATGTCCACGTTCATCGCCAGTCGGAAGTGTTCCGGGTCGACGTCGATCGAGTGCGTCTTGGCGGTCACGTAGAAGGCCAGCGCCGCCGCCGCCATGACTGCGGCGCCGTACGATACGCGCTCCTGCTTGCATCTCGCGAGGATCTTCGGCGCGTTCTCGGTGCTTCCGTCCGCGAATAACGCGCGCGTTGGGTTGTGGATCGTCACGGGTAGCGTCATGTGCTGTTGGTCGGCGCTGGGTGGCAGGAGTGGCTTGAAACTCGCGACGTCCCTCTGGAAGAACTTGCGCCCCACCATCCAGACCAGGTACTCGCCCATGATGCGCGTGAACCGCAGCGGCTCTAGCCACAGTTGATACACAGACGGACGCAGCGGCAGCTCGTCTTGGACAGCGACAGTCTCGTCCTTACTGAGCGCAGCAATGCTCTCAAGAACGCTGTTGAGCACCGTGAGGCCGGACATGCCGTCTGACATATAGTGATCCGAGAAGAGCAGCAGCCGCATCACGCTGGGGCCCTCGCGCCACGTGCTCAAGAAGAACGGGAACTCCTGGAATCGGTCGAACGCCACCTCGCACTCGCGCTCAACGTACTGCGGCCACTCCCGCTCACTGTTGCCCGCGTTATCGCGAACGCGGAGCAACCGCCTGCTGTGCACGTCCTCCAGCGAGATGTGCGGCTGGATCTCGGCCGTGGCGAACTCGTCGCGCAGCTGCAGCGCGCGCATCCGCGGGTGCTTGTTGAACGTGCGCATGACGGCGACTGGCAAAAGTCGAAGGAGATCGTCCACCGCAGCGTCGCCGCTACCCCGCACAAGCATCGAGTGCGCGATCTTGCGCGAGAACGACGGCACCATGGTCGCCATGCGCTCGTAGCCCCGCAGCGCGATACGCGTTGGGTGCTGGCGCTGTTCCTCTTGGCTCATTGCGACTGGTTGTGTATCACAGTTGTGTAGCTGCTGCTGGGACGAAAGGGAACTCGAAGACCGGAGACTGCGGAGCCGCCGCCAATGTATCAAAGTGACTGATGGGATGCCCGAAGGAAGGAGGGCAAGGTGTCGCAAGGTGATTGGGCGTACTCTGATATCGGATATGTTGGATTACGCCTGACAGAAACGAGGCGAGGATTTTTCTTTGACACCGAGCTCCCAGCCGAGCACGCGACGGCCTTAAGGCTGAGAGATCGCAGGGCCTGGTGCAGCCACCGTTATGGCCGATTGCAAGCCGGCCCAAGCATTTACATGTGCGGTGATGGCGCCTTGGTGTGGTTGATTGATGCGGTCATAGCGGTGCGAAAGCGTTGTGGATGTGTTCCCACGTACAAGTATTGATTTAGTTTTGATTCTTGGTTTGATGACCATCACTCACAATTCTCGCTCCGACAGGAACTCTGTGCATTCTAATCACTTCAATGACCTCACATATAACTAAATGCATGACACTAACAATCTGGCGCAAGAATGGATTTATCCAAACGGCATGGAGCCATTCTCGACGTTGCTCAACGTCATGCAACGTCGAGGAGCCTATCCCCCTCACTACTGTGCTAACAACGCACTATTAGGTACGTCTGAAGGCTAAGGACTCTTCGTGCCTGGGCCAGTGTTCCAGCTCTAATTGTCCGTATCAATATTTGGCCTAAAATTCGACAGCTGGCTGCTTGGAGCGGGGCACTGAAGGACTTATTGACCAGACCGTGCAAGAACATGCTTTCGGTGCTGTGGCTCTCCGGCCGAATGTTGCTATGAATACCCGCACAGCGTAGCTCACTGCAACTCTACGTGGAAGTGATTCGGTCGTTGGTAGAGGATTGTTGGAAATCGCTAGACTCGTTAGCCAAAGCGTCAGCGCTTCAAAGCTCTGCGCCACGGTTGCAGTGATCAAATGGGTTGCTTTTCCTTGGCCAGACGATGGTGAAGCAGCGAGATGGCTTGTGTTTAGCCGAAGCTGCCCTCGAAGTGCTCAGCTCTCGCTCGTGGCTGTTAGCGCCAAGTCGACGCGAGAAGACTGCCATTGTTCTACCTACACAGCTCCCGGAGTGAACTCAATCCAATAGCTGCGCAACCGCTTCGTCGCACCAGAATTTTCTCCTGGTAATCCCGTCACGAACGGTGAACTCGAATTCGAATATGCGCTGCGATTGTACCCATGTATCTTCATCAACATACACTTTACTGATTTAGTAGCAAGTATCATAACATGGGTTCGCAGTTGATACCATCACTCTTGAATGTATTTTTGTTATATTATGAGTCAACCCAATGTCATCGTCCTTCACTCATGCTAGCAGTCGCACATGTAACACTTTACATTATATGAACAATTCACAACCGCAGTGCTTGTTTCGGTCTTGATTCCCATCCAAGTCCGCTCATTTCGGATTTTGCAATCTGCGAACAACCTGTCAAGTCTAGTAGCTGCGCACTCGACTCGTCGTGGATCATGGAGTGCCAGATCTGCCTCGAAGCAGTCGACAGCCAGGGCGACAAACCAGCCACACTCGTCACCAAGCTGTGCAGCGACCAGTGTCCGGCTCACATCTGCTCGGGATGCCTCGCCCGCCATGTCGAAGTGACGCTAGAGAGGTTCTACGCCGGCTTGCTGCCCAAGGTGCGCTGCCCGATCTGCTTGACGTTCATGGCGTCCGACCGCTGGCAGCCGATGGTGGCGAGCCAGAGCAATGCAGCAGCACGGTTCGAGAAGCTATGTCAGCAGGCTTGTGCGCTGCGCCCTCCGTGCTGCCACAAGATGGAGTACACGCATCTGCCGGCGTTCAACCCCTCCGAGCGACCGCATCTAACCGGCGAGACCGAACCGGAAGGAGTGATCGAAAAGTCCTACAAGCAGTTCCTGCGTCTGCACAAGACGCATCCGGACACGTTGGCTTCGTTCCTTGCACGCCTCGATCGGTATTGCGGGCACGACGCACAAGCCGACTCGGCAGTCGCCCTCGCAGACGCGTTTGTCGATATGTTCGCTACCCAGATGGGACCTAACCGCAAGCCGGAGGTGGTCAACAAGATGACCAACAAGGGATTTTTGCGGATTCTTTCGATCATCCGCGACTCCGAGCGCCGGGCGACACTGCTGCTGGCGTTCCTCTTCAAGCGTCCGGTCACCCACACGCTGTGTTGCAACGCCGTGCTGTGCTTCAACTGCAAGCGCGCGGTGAATCACACCGATTGCAACAGCGCATCTTTCGATGAAGACACCGCCGTAGTCCAGTGCCGCAGCTGCCGCGCGACGCTACTGAAGGTCGACGGGTGCGACTCGGTTGTGTGCTTGTGCGGGTTTAGCATGTCCTGGCTAGAAGAGCTCCAACACAAGCGCAACTACGTTCGCGGGCTCTACGCTGTCTCCATCTTTGACGCCCAGTTCGACAATTGGACAACCTGGAGCATCAGGCTGCAGAACGTGCTATCCATAAACCCCCTTGACAACATCGTGAGGAAGCGCGCGCTCCGGCTCGTGTTAAAGCGTCCGACGGTCGGTGCAAGGATCTGCTCGCGCATGACAGCTGCGATTCGACGGTGGAAGTTTCGTCGTGGCCAGCGTATTGTTGGGGAGCACCTCGACCGAGCTCCGTCTACCAAGCGCCAGCGGCTTCGAGAAGTCGAGGAGTTCCTCGCCAAGGTCGGAGACCTTCTCGGCGCAGTGAGTGCTGATCATATCGCCTGGCAAAGGTGGAAGCTCCGGATAGCTCAAATGCAGTCGGAGCTCTTTTGGGCGTGCTACTGGCGCGAGCACCAGCAGGAGATGGCGGATGCGAGCAGAGAGCAAGACGCCCTACTCAGGCTTTTCTGTAAGCTGTAAGGGAAAATATAGTCTTATAGTACAATACACTTTAGCGTTACGTTTGCCGTGAACTGGTACTGCCGTGGTCCGAGTCATGCGCGGCTCGGAGCCTTCTGCAAGGCCGGCGAGGAGGGTGTCTACATCGGAAAAGGTTTCTGAACGCTCTCTTCTCTCTCAACGATCGCGGCTAAGCGTCAGCGTCGCAAAGATCTAACGGCTCCGTGATCCATCTCTTGAAGGGACCTCTCAATGGTATTCATGTGAAGAGCCACCCTCCAAATGACCATGCGACCCCCTGTTTGAGATTTGATAAATGTCACTCCTGTTGTTTGAGGTTTTGATAAAATTCCCTCGTTGGTCGCGGCTGTTCGTGTCGCAAGCAACATGTGATTTGGAACTCGACGGTTCACCGGCCATGTCGTCGACCGGCACCGGCAGTTACTGCGCGCTCAAGTCTCCGTCGGGCCCACGGCCGCGCACTATGCGATCGACGTCGACGTCGACCTGAAGGAGAAGCTCCGGGGCCGCTCACGTGTATCCTCGCGCTCGTCTCGGTCGTTCGACCACGAGAACCGCTTCCTGAGCGACGACGAGCGGCTTCTGGCGTCCCACCCACTGTAAACGCGGTGCTCGTTCGCGGCGCTGAATGACCAGGACCGAGACTCGTGGCACGCGCTGCCGCTCGCTGAGGTTGCCCTGCGCTTCAAGACGGATTTTGAGACCGGTAGCGACTACATCGACCATGAGCGCCGGTTCGAGCGGCACGGGGCGAACGAGCGCGAGTCGCGCACACCAGTGTACATTCTATTTCTGCTGCAGTTCTACAACCTCATCATCGCCATGCTGCTGGCTGCCGCGGTGCTCGCCCTGTGCTTCCAGGAGTTCGTGGATGGGCTCACCATCCTGTTCATCGTGGTGTTCAACTCGTGCGTCGCGACCTACCAGGAGCACAGCGCTGGCAATGCGCTCGAGGCGCTCGCGCACATGTCGAGCCCGCAGTCGGTCGCGCTACGCGACGGCGCGCAGCAAGTGCTCGGCAGCAGCTCGCTCGTACCGGGAGATGCTATTTTCCTGGTGACGAGGGGCATGGTCCCCGCAGACCTCCACTTGGTCGAGTGCAGCGACCTCAAGGTGAACGAGATGCTACTGACCGGTGAGTCAGAGGACGTGTCGAAGAGTCTCAGTGACGACAAGAAGTCGGGCGCGCTCACGGCCGTTAACATGGCGTTCTCCTCGACGGCCGTCACGGGAGGTAACGCGCGCGGCGTTGTGGTCGCGACGGGAATGAAGACGCGCGTCGGTGCGATCGCCACGTTGTTCAAGTCAAATTCGAGGGCGTCATCGGAAGAGGGCGGCGTCAAGAAGTGCCGTAATCCCATCGCAGACTGTGTCGAGAAGCACCAACCCAAGCAGACGCCGCTGCAGGCTTCCATCCACCGCCTTGGGATGCTGATGGGTTTGGTCGGCATCGCCATGTGCATCGTGGTATACATCGTGGGCTACTGGCGCGGGAACACGGATGCCAAGCACGGACTATGAAGCGCCTCGACCTGGCAGCAAGGGATACTTGCCGGACCGTGAGCTCGATGTGATCACTGCGCGCACGCTAGTCTTCGCACGCGCCAAGCCGGAGGACAAGATCGCGATCGTCAAATCACTTCAGCGTCAAGGACTGATCTCTGCGATGACGGGCGACGGTGTCAACGACGCACCGGCACTCAAAGCCGCCGATATCGGCGTTGCGATGGGGATTTCGGGCACAGAAGTGGCCAAGGGTGCGTCTGGCATGATCCTGACGGACGACAACTTTGTGAGCATTGTCGCCGCTGTTGAGCAGGGTCGCGCCATCTACGCCAACATCCAGAAGTTCATGCTATTCTTCCTCGCGGTCAACTTTAGACTGCATCCGATGATGTTCGCGGCCATCGCGGCGGGGATCTCGCTCCCGATGGAGGCGCTGCAGATCCTGATGCTGAATCTGTTCTCCAGTGGGATGCCAGCTGTCGCACTGAGTCTTGAGCAGGGCGATCCGAAGCTCATGGAGTCCACCGCGTCCGAAGACGCAGCCGCTGATCCACGGGAAGCGCATGTGGACACTCGTCGCATTCAATGCCTCGCTCATCGCTGTCGGCTCACTGGCGGCCTTCCTGCTCGGTTTGTACTGGAATTTCGGGCTGCTCCTGCAGAGCGAAATTCTTCAAGGCGATGGGTTCACAAGCAGCGTGACATGCGATCGCTGGGACGGTGTGAGTACTGGGTGGCGGCTGTATGGCAACTGTGCGGCGCAGTACGACGATGGTTCGTTCGTCTTCGGAGACAGCGCAGCGACGAGAGAACGCTTTCGGAACGCGACTGTGTACTGCGAAGGCGGTGACTATGACTGTGTCGCGAATGACGTCGCGTGCTCGCAAACGCTGACGTTCGTCACCCTCACGTTCACAGAGGTCGTGATGGCGTACACGCTCCGCAGCTTCTCCGAGTCGGCGCTGAGCAATCCTTTCGCGAACAGGTTCCTGAATATGGCGTCGCTGATGACCATCGGCCTCGCCGTGGTGATCACAAATGTTCCCGTGGTCATGGACGACCTGTTCGATTTCGCGTACGTGCCGTGGTGGCAATGGCTCGCATCAGCTGTCATTGCGGTGCTCTCTGGAATGTGCAATGAGGCATCCAAGCCGTTCCTTCACCAGATTTGGCTGGTGCGTCGGCCGCTAAGGTGAAGACTATGCGTCACAAGAATTTATTCGTGACTGCTCCGTGTGGTGGACGACCAGGGTCCCGCAAAATACAACGGCGAGGGCTGGGTAGAATCCGTGCTCGTCTATTGTCGGCCATGGCGATCATAAATAATCGAGGCCGACGCTAAATCGAGCGCGGGCGTCTGTCCCCATAGACCATCGACAGTGCTAACCACTCGACCTGAAAAGCAACTCTACTGGTTCCAGTTCACCAGTGCCTAATAACTGCGCTTTCCGACATCACCTCCAGCAAGTAAAATGAAGGGCCGGCATTATCGTGTTGTCAGCCTTTGACACTTCGTTCAAGTTGGGTTCAGCGGCCAGTACTCGCCTCCAAGGCTGAGCTACTACGACACCACGGACTACACGTGTGCACTTGCCGTTGCGATTGCATCTCCGATCCCGTGCCTGTTGGCAGCCGTCGTGCTCGACCTGATCTCACTTCGAGCACCAGAAGAGGGCATCACGCGGAACGTAGGCTTCTGGCTGCGCTTGTTCAGCCTGAACTATGCCTCAACGATGGGTGTTTTGATCCTCTTCACCGGGTGCTACGTTTCCCAGCGATGGTCTTGAGATATGTCGTAGTTGTTGTCACGTTCACCGGCGTCTGCTCGACGCTCTCAACCATCGGCTTGGCCAAAGTGACTGGCTTCCCACTGCCATTTACACTCCCAGCGTCGGCTACACATTGGACGGCTTACACGTTCGTCGGGTTTACTGCGCTGTGGAGGTCGCAGCTCCGACGAGGTCCGAACTTGGCGGCTTATGGCCAGGAGTACGCCAGGATCATTAGGATTGGCTGCTCTCTAATGATACTTTACCCCGTCTGCATCTTCGTCCTCGGACTGCTGTCGCCAGCCATCCAAGGTGCGCTCTCGCTGCTGCTGCCACTGACCAGGGCCATCACCCAGAACGTGATAACCCGCATGTCCCTGCTCAACTCCGACATTCATGCCGAAGAGATAGTCTTCACCACAGATCTTCGCATCGCTGTTCGTCGCCTTCACCATGCAGAACTCGTCGTCGCTGCTACCCGTGGTACTGCTTTCCCAAGAAATGATACGAGGATACGTAACTCGGCCGACAGTACATTGCGACTGTCGACACCAAGGTAGCGGATTTGTTGTCTTTTTCTTTCGAAGCTCACACATCAGGTTAACCCTGTCTGTCTATTGTCGGACGTGGCGAACCTGATTTAGTTGACAACTCTAAATCGAGCTCGAGCGACCTCACAGACCAAGACCTTTATCCGCGCTGTCTTTGGCTGACCGGGAATCTGAACCAACTCGCACATCACGAACATACGCTGTGAATTAGCTGGCTTTCCAAGACCACAGACGACACGGCAGGTCGCGGTCGATGCGGGAGCTGCTGTCTCGTGTTTCAAGACTTTGGCTGGTGCTGCAGATTGAGCTGCACGGACAACACTTAGCTTCAAGATTGTCCGAGCTCGTGAGCTACTACAAGACGACAAGCCACGTGCGAATGCTCGTCGTAGTTGCTGCCACGCCGATCCCGTGCCTGCCCACTATCATCGCGCTTAACTTGTTCCCGCTTCGCGCTCCAGAAGAAGGTATCGTGCGCAATGATGGCTTCTGGCTACGCTTTCTTGGTATGTATTGTGTCTCTACGCTGTGTATCACGACGCTTTTTCACCGTGCGTTGGGGCTATCGGCGATGATTCTGCTGCGCGTCGTGGCTGCTGTGACGTTCGTCGCTGTGTTCTCGACAGGTGCCAACATCAGCCTGGCCAAGGCGGTCGGATTCCCTGTGCCATTCACGGGTTTGGTGTCGGGTGCGCATTGGACGGTTTACACTTTCATCGGGTTTACTGCGCTGTGGAAGCCATACTTCCAGCGAGGTCCGAGCTTGGCATCATACGCCCGGGGATATGCTTTGGTGACCGCTGGCTCCGGCACTTTAGTGATGCTCTACCCCATCTACGTCTTCGTTCTCAGACGCCTTTCGTCAACAGCCGAAGCTGCGCTGTCACTGCTGCTACCATTGACCAAGATCATCACGCAGAACATCATCAGCCACCTGATCCGGCTCAACTCGGATATTCGGTCCGAAGAGCTGGTCTTCAGTACGGAGGTCTTCTCGTCGCTGTTTGTTGCCTTCACCATGCAGAACTCATCGTCGCTGCTGCCCGTGATTCTTCTCACTGTCGTCGATGTCACGCGCGCGGGCGCGTCACTGTTCGATATCGTCCGACTTGGCAGCGAGTTGGAGCAAACGCGGGCACGCATCCAGTCGCTGCGCTCGGTCCGTGGCGTTTCTGGTACTTCAGTTGCTTCGTTCCATTGCGAGACTGATGTCCCCCGTGGCTCTTCTGCGATGCGTTGTCAGCTTGGTGGTTTGCTTCAAGAGCTCGTGGCTCTCGCAAACTCCGGAGATGCTCCTAGAGTAGCTAACATCATGAATGCGACGCCTCCGAGCGAGGTGGAGATGACGACAACGCTCCACAACCATCCTAGTACAAATGGTGGAGGTATCTCGAGAGTGCAAGTCGCCGCAATCAAGATCGTATCTCTGTCGACAACCATGACTGCTTGGGCTTCCCGATCGCCGCCGCTTTCGGTCATCAGAGCCATAACTTGCATGCCTGGCGTCCGACTAGCCGACAGCTCGAACACCAGGAAGAGCGCTTGGTGCAGTTTGGCCTCCGCTTCCTTCACATGACCGAGTACATTGTGCTCGTCGAGTTCGTCGAGGTGATCATCCCGGCAGTTTACGGTAAGTGCCTGCGTCGATCAAGTGATGGTTGATTCGGTGCTCCTAGCACAAAGTTTACCGTCTGTTTGCCTCTGCTCAATGTGTACGGAGACAGCGGTCTACCTGTTGGCGATGACGCAGTTGTCTAATCGACAGTTCTACCCGCAGTTGGTTGCAATGAGCGACGAACAACACCGGCGGCTCGTGGTCAACATGTTCGCGTACGCGGGCGTCGAGGTCGCGACCCTCATGGTGCTGCACTTGGTTGTGTGGCGGCGACTGGGCTTCTCACTCATTACGCAGCTCGCGTTCGTACTCGAGAGGCAATGGCGCACGGTCCAGGCCAAGCTTGTGCTGTGGGTGGTGTACGTGGTGAACGGAACTCTTGTACATTCGGGTAAGAACGCTTGACGAGCTTGCTGGCCAATCGTTTTTCCTGAGAACACCACGAGGCGAATGGGTAACACTGCTTGCTATGCACGTGTCGCGACATGAGTCGACTACACGTTCCAGTTCAAGTGGCTACACAAGAATCCGTGACTGACTCAGGCAACGCCATTGACAAGCAGAGTTTCTGGCTCGTGATGGTGCCAGCACCAACAGTGTAGCCATCCCGTCTCCGCCTGAACCATTTCGCTCGGCCTTGGGCGCTTAGATCACCGGCTGTATTGACGCCACCTCGAGCCATGGTTGGCGATGAGGATACCCTTGGAGTGATGGCGTCATTACGCAGTGAGCTGCGGTGACCTTGAAACCATGTGTCGAGCCATAGACGTCGTTAGGCGGTCCTCGATCCGGGTGTAGCGCTCGAATGTGGACGATCGCCATCTGCCGAACAACTTGATGGCGAGTGGGCTGACACCGGCTGAGAACAGGGCCGCAGCATCACCGATACGCAAGGAATGGAGTGAATACTTGGATGGGTCGGCTCCAATGTCTCGTGCAGCGGCCTTGATCAAAGTATTGACGTCTTGAGCCTGAAGATACTTGTCCTTGGTCACTTTACAGAGCAGATCATCTCGATGGTCGGCTGAGTGCACGTCATAGTGCTGTCAGGAACCATACCGCTCCGAGTGGACAACACGGCTGCGTCGATGCACACAATGACCGGTAAGTGCCTTCGCCGGCTTGATCGTTCTTGCCGCCCCTAAAGTGAATGCGCACTTTAAAGACCGAGTCACGGATTGCGCAGGGGCGATTGTGTTTGTCGAGGAAGCAGATGTCGCTGCGGCGGATTGCGAAGCGGTAGCGTTCGCGGCCAATAGCTAGATACTCGGCCCGGCGCAACAGAAAGAAGCCCATGAACGTAGCCCCCGCATAAGACACGATCGTGGGCGATGCTGAAGTTGAGACGGCGGCGTAGGGCTCGGAGTAGCTCGATTGTGATAGGGAGCTTCTGGTTGGGTGATGGACCGAGGCGCTGCATGCCACGGATCGCCAGCTTATGTTGTGGGATCAACGAGACTGAGTATCCGAGCTGCCACCGATGATGCCAGCTGATCTGGCTGAGCTTGGAGAGGATGGTTGCCACGAAGTTGCCGCGCTGGGAAGTGCCGCGGCCGAACTTGTAGCAATAAACGGCAAAGAGAGCGAGCTGTTGGGATGCGACTCTGCTGTAGTCTGGAAGCCAGGGGCTGAACTGCAGTGGATTACACTACGAGTACCACTGGCGCCATGACTGCTGGTAGCGCTGTTTTGACGACTTGGTCAGTGCTTCGGACTGCATGTTGAAGAGAAGTCCTTGTAGAGCTTTCTCCATGGCTCTGGTATCGTTACCTGTTGCCAACCAAATGAAAGAATTGACCACTGTGTTAGACGCGGTTCAGTCCATGCCCGAGACCCAGCGTCCACCATTCGGTTGATGTCGCCTGGTAGATACTCCGCCGACAGTCGAACACGAAAGATGGCTTCTGCCAGGCCAATTGCTCGGTTGATTTCTTGAGAGAACGGCGAAGAGATCGCGAGGCTGCTGCTCCACGATACTGCCGATGCGTTGTCACTCCATCAACGAACGTGAGGAATATGAGGAGAGAAACTGCGCTGCCAGGATGCGCCCCACGTCCATGCTGCGAAAGTAACGCAGAGATGCTCGCGCACGTTGATCGAAAGGCCCGAACCGGCCGTCGATCTACCGTCGATGAGTGCTCGCTCTTCATCATCGAACCGCACTTGGATGAACTGACGGCATGCCGGGTTGAGTATTGCAAGACCGGCGTCAGACGCATTCATGTACAGGTGGAGGTTCGGTTCTGGAAGCGCGCCGAAGAAGCGGAGTGGGAGATTGTCGAGTGCGCCGAACTGTAGTATGTGGGTGAACCACTGCAGGTCCGTGCGGACATGGCGAGGTAGTCGACGGCGACCAAACGATGGGAGCCCCAAAGCCCATGAATGCAGCCACTGATAGAATGGATTTGTTGCACGTAGACAATGAAATGTGTCGGAGGCTGCCCATTAGCCGCGTTAGCTCACTTTTCGATGCACAGCCTTTTGTGTAGACCTCGGTGATACGGCTAAGGTACTTGTGGATCTTCTCCGGTGGCATTGTGACGGTCAATGCAGAGGTGTTCCATCTGAGTCCGATAGCTTGAAGCTCGCGCGCCCACTCGGAGAACTTGTCCTCATTAATTGCATCCGGACCCAGAACAGCGAGCATGCTGAGACGCAGTGTCACTTCGGCCAGATCGAGTCAGTTGCCGATGTCCGGCTCGATGAGGACGTGATCGTCGACCCATCCGTACCCGAAGAATGGCTCGGTGTCTTCACTATCTCCGATGGACGCAGGAGAGTTGGTCTGGCCCAGCCAAGTAATGGCCCGACCAAAGACGCCGTAGAAGGACGGAGAGCCTGACCAATCAAAGGGTGCTGCGAGGTCCAGTACGAGCGAGTCCTCCTCCTTGAGAGTCGCACCCATCCAGTGCACGTGCTTCGCGTTGACCATCAGATGACGGAATGCACCTTTGACGTCGCCTTTCTTAATATTGATTAGTAACCCCGGGCGCGTCGCCACCAGGGACTCGATCCTGCGCGCTATAGCCGCGACATTGGTGTACGGGATGTCGGGAGCGCTCGCCTTGTCGTAGAAGTCGTTGGTCGAAGACCCATGAGGATAGGAAAGATCGTGAATCAGCCGGGCGTCGAGAGTCGGATCGGTGTCCTTCTTCTCGACGGCGCCGAACGGGCTGCAACGAACTTCAGGCCACTGCTGCCGGATGTTACCATCGAGGACGAGGTACTGCTGCTTCCGCTGACCTTTGCCGATGCTGCGAAGGAGGGCTGGGCGGTAAGTGTAGGCCGACTTGTGGTTCTTGGGAGCAGTAGCAGTTGAATGAGCACCAGTTAGCCATCGTGGCATGATGCCGTGTTGGGCGATTGCTATGGCAACGTGTGCGTGCTCGTATCCTTCGAGTACTCGCTGCAGCAACAGCGGATCCAGGGCCTTGTTGGGTTGAGGGTCTTCTGGCGTCTCGCCGCGCAGAAGCCGCACGAGATCCGGTAAAGTAGACGAGGTTGAGCGGACAAATTCTGATAATGCAGCCTTGTCGGCGGTGTTAATGCCGTCGACGTCGGGAGTCGCTGGCATTGCGCCAGTCCTGGAGCGCTAGCAGGCGCAAATTCGCGCTTCTTCCGCGCGAAGTGGAGCCGACAACGGCTTGAACTTGCCGAGCGTGCTGTAGAGTGATATTGCTTGCCACCGCTGTTGTGTTAGCGGTTTAGGGCTGGAGTTGGGCGGCTCGAGGAGATAAAATCGCCTTGCCAAGGCGAGCCAACCTTGGCACGGGCGCCTTCAGAGCGATGCGAATTCCTCTCGGAGACCTCCTATGTGCTGAATAATGTGTGCCTTGACTCGTACGTCGGTATAACGTGAGCTCGACGTCCAAATGCACATTGCTCTGGGTTGGGTGTTGGACAGCCCATAACAGAATGGTAGCGGAGGCACACCGGGGTGTTGTTGTACCGGGGGATTCGTTCGCTCACAGTTTTCGGCATCCGGACGTTGCGTCCGGTGGAGTCACGTTTGTGGCCGTCAGCTGGAGCTCGGGTTAACATGCTCCGTTGACCGCTTGGTGTTGACTGCTCGGTGCTGGCACGTGACTTGGCGTGCTGCACATTTTGCAACTCGCTGTCGTTGAGAGAGATCCTCCGCGATGTGTCTTGGCACGCAGTGATAATGCTGCCTGACGCCATAATATGGGCTCGCAGCTGGCCGAGAGCATCATCCGCCTAGAACACGAGCCTGTCTAAGTCGTCCGAGCTCCAATCGTGCCAACCGTCGAGGTCTTGAAGCAGATCAAGAAGAGTGTCAACAGGATCTCGGGTGAGCTGAACGAGGAATTCTTGCACATAGCGAGCCAACATGCGGGCGGCATCAATGAGTAGACCGATTGAAGAAGCAGCCCGTGGTCGTGAGGCGCTGACTGAGACCGAAAAGTTCTGCATGTTGCACCCTCCTGAACTCAGCCAGTCGATGCACTGTTGTACCCGAAACGGAGCTGGGTGCAGAATCGAGAGCCTCAGCACGCCAAACTCGAAACCGTATAGCCGAATCAGGACGCCAGGATGAGGCTGGAACCTAACGGCGGGCGCATGCAGCAGGGATTCAACAAAGGTGGAAGGGTGCGTACCTCGGTGTGGCACGGCGGTAATTGCTTCGTGTACAGCTAATTGGATGTCGGTTGGGCTGAACTAGTACTTTGAGCGTGTCGGGTTCGCAGCGACCGAGACTTGCGGTGTTGACGGGGACCCTTGCGGAGTTGACGGTGCGAGCAGACGTACGTAGTGCGCGAGCAAATCAGGCCGATGCATAAGCGATGCTAGGATTTCGGAGTCGGCGGACTGAGCCGGATTGTGGGCACGTGAGTCCGTGATGACGCTGTGGTCAGCCGAGGACGAGGTGCGACCTCGATCTACGGCAGAACCAGCAGGAAAGGCTGTGTGTGTGACAGACTAAACCACTATATGGGCACGTGAGTCTGTCGTTTGCGCAGGTGTTACGAGGTGGACGTTGGCCGTACTCGCGATAGCCGATGCCGTCTTCTAACGTTTGGATGACTGGTAGGGGCTCACTGCCGGCGCTGCAGGTTGCTTCCGATGAATTGTCACGTCATTGCCCGTCTCAGACGAGGAGTTGTCGTCGTCATTCGCACCAAAGATCGACTCTTCAGTAGATGCTCCCGGTTGACCCGTGCCTGATGCGAGCTGCATTGGGGAAACCGTAGGGGCGCTCATGGTGTAGTGGTGGGCGAACGTTGGATCGGCACAGAATGAGTCCCCGAGCACGATCTTGTCGATCGCTGGAAAGGCGTTGCCGCCGTCTCGTGCGAATGCGAAGTCAACGGCATGCTGGAGTCGCAGCATGCACTGGCGCCCGGTACCCGGGTCGATCCACTGTCGGAGTGACTTACTCTGGGAGATCCACATCCAGTACCAAATCTTGTAGAACTTCGTGAATTCACCACCGAGTCATGAAGCAGCAGCGGACGGTCCTGGAGCCTCCAGGGAGGCGGAGTGCTCACATCTGATGCCGCAGTTGCCTAGGAAATGATACGAGGATGCGCAACGACGCATCATGGCCGTCAATCTGCTACCATCACCACCTGCGGTACCGGACATTTTCTTTTTCGTTCAAAATTCATAAATCCGTCACATACACCATACAATTACCAAGTCATTTGCACCCCACCACATCTTTTACGCAAATTTTCCTAAGGGGTTTTGTCAGTTTCGTGCATTCGACCAGATTCGTGCACACCTAGTTTCAGCCAATAGAAAACATCTATTTTCTATCGAGACATTTATTGATTAAAAATAGGCATAACCTGACATCCTGTAAAACCTCTGTAACTGAATTTTCGGCACTCCTGCTTCCCCGCCAATTTGCCGCAACCAGTCAGCTACTCATCGTTTTATGAAGCACCCTACCCAACTCCATTCGTTCTTTTGTTGTCTAATTCTGTCGTTGAAGTGATACGATATCCCTCTGTATGCCTAGGCCCTCTGTAATGTTGGATTGTTGAGATTCGACATCTCGAATCCTAATCAGAAGGGGAACCCGACTCATGGCACTGAGCATACTGGCGGTCAATCAGTTCACTTATGTTGGCGCGGGCGGTCGTTTTCGCAGTTCTGTGCCAGCCTCCACGAGTTTGTGTCTGGCTTTCAGTATGAGTGAGTGTATGCTGCCAGGGGAATTCGAACCACCGTCCTCTTGGTTATAAACCAAGAGCTTTACAGTGCTGGCCAAAATTATAAGAAAATGGTGTTTTGATTGATTGCTTAGCCAACAGGAGGTCTGGAAAGCTGAAACTTCGTCAAATAGCTATTCTAAACGCGACAAACACAGTGGTGCCATTTTTTTTCGCGTTCGATT
>JAASGW010000561.1:0-20231 GCA_023334395.1 Phytopythium sindhum | reverse complement strand
CACCGAATGACGTCACTCGAGTATCGACAGCGATACCGGTATCAAACCGATATTTGTTACCCATGAGGTATTGTTGAGGTGGTGTGTCCCACACAACCTGCTTCCATGTAAGGGTCAAGTGGGGCCCATTACACTTGAGGCTTGGACCAGGAGAACATTCTCTAACTTGAACTTCAATGTGAGGTTCTTCTTCGAATAACCTTCCCGCCACGTGGCATGTTGTGATTGACTGATATCAACAACATGTACTCATAATGACACGTCGGCCTCGTCACCAGATAGTTTCCCAACAGGAACCATCATCATGCACAAAGGCACGTGTGCATGCAGAGAACACTCGAGAATGTTTGAGAACATTCCATGCGGTCGTAATCATTGATCACTACCGTGAGTGTTGGTGTGTAAACATGAATCAGACATCATGTTTACGACACCCGGCGATCCATGAGGGTTAGTGTGGTGCACACTAACCCGTAATTGGATTGTGCCATGTAATAGGCATTAGGGCCCATTACACTTCAGGCACCCAGTGTCCGCTGAAGTTGTCGAGCAAGAGCATGATGGTGGAACTGAACAGGTGGCGGTCGCCGAAGTGGAAGTGCAGGAACTCGATCGTCAGCGCACCGGATCACCACGCACTCTTGTTCGCGTAGATCTGCACCTTGTACTTCCTCTGCAGAGGCTCGACCTCCTTCCAGACGCAGCGTCCGAACCCATGGCGCAGCTGGGTGTTGGCGGCGCGGGTCTCTGGTTGCTCGGCTGGGGCAGACTTCAGCACCAAGAACAACGGGTACTTGCCGCCACTCATGTCGCCCAGCAGCATGGCCGTCACCCGTTCCTTCTCCTTCTTGCCGCACTTGACCCATACGGTGGAGGCGCCGGTCGGCGAGATCGTCGTCCGGGGCAGCACCTCGAAGAAAACGCCCGTCTGGTCGGCGTTATAGATGGCGATAACGTCCTCGGCGATCGCTCGTCGCCGAACTTCCTTGGCGAACTCGATGGCGCGCATCATGGCTTCCGGCGGCGGCGTCTGGCCATGATGAGTCTTTGCACGAAACGACAGTCGATGGCGCTTCAAGAACCGCCGGCGCCACTGGTACGACGTCGTAAAGCCGCTGCGGGGAATGCCAGCGTCTTGCGCGATCTCGATAGCTTTTAGGTGCAGCATCTGGGCGGAGACCGGGACGCCATCGCGACGATAGTCGTTGATCCACTCGAACAGCGCCGTCTCCACCTCCGCAGGCAGCACCGTCGCGGTGCCGACCTCGCGCATCCTGCACTGGCCAGCCTGAGACGCATTTGCCACGCGCTGCTCGATGATCTCGCGCTGCTTCTCCCATTTGTACATGAGCTTCCGCTTCTCGCTCTGCTCGGGGAACTCGATCTCGGGAAAGAAGTGCTCCATCGTCTCTTTCACGCTCTTACTTTGCCGAAAAAGGTTGATCATGTTGAGCTTGAACTCGTAACTGTACGGCTTCTGCAGATACTGCTTCTTCTTGCGGCCAGTGCCGCCGAGACATGGCCTACCTTTCCTCTTCGCCATGGCGACGTCAAGCTTGAAATGGCTCGTGCTCTGCCTCTAGGTGCCGCCATTAGTGGTCGTGAGCGAGCGTCGGATTTGCCGGCCCTAATTTAGTCTTGTCCATCCGATTTTCGGGAGTTTTTACGAGTGCGGTAAATACCTACCTGCATTTTGACTGCTTCGAATAGAAGAGTGTCGCCAATGACAGAACGACGCCAATGACAGGAATTTTAGGGTATTGCATGTCTAGCATGGATAGATCTCTACAGTCTATCCTCTGTTTTTCGCGAGAGTGGTATATATATATATATATATATATATGGTATAAATATTATATAGAAAAGTAGGTTTTGAACAACAAATAGTGTTGAACTATTATAGAATATATAGGTTATTACAATTTAATTTTTTCTTCAGGTCGCGAAAAACAGAGGATAGACTGCATACCTCAAATTGCTCACCAGACACATTCCAGACCCTCACTCACTGTAAAACGTACACGCCCTTGTTATTGTGTAGCGCCGTGGAATCACACGACCGATTTGACGTCGATCGATGCGTGCTCCACGTCTACCTTTGGTTTGGAGCACTCGAGCACACCAAAGCCCGCCATGACCAGGAACGAGCCTAGCACGCATTCCCACGAGAAGACAGTGCCGTTGATGACCACGTCCCAAAGTCCAGCGAGTGGGATCGTCAGCATGCAGCCAACCGCCGTCTCCAGTGGCGTGGTCCAGCATAGCGCCAGCGACAGAAGCAGCGTGTAGGCTCCTGCGAGCGTCCCGCTGAGCACGAGCATCGTGATCGCTTCACCAGCCACTGGCCACCCGAGCGGCTCGTTGAGGGCCACAATCGGGCACCACGCGAAGAGGAAGCTGCCGATGATCCACATCGGGATGCTGAACAGGCCGCAAAGCCCGGTCAGAGTGAGCAGCGTCGACATGTCTTCCAAATCGTCGCCCAAAACCACGCAGAAGGCGACCTCGTAGGCGCCGTAGACGGCGGCGGAGATCACAACCAACACACTGGCGAGCAGACTCGACTCTCCATCGTCACTGTTGAGGGCCGATGGGTCCAACGGAGCACTGCCGCCTTGAAAGAGCACGATGAGCGCGACGCCCACGAACGACAGCAGCACACCCGCGAGTTTGCGGTATGACGCGCGCTCGCGCAGGAAGCAGATCGAGAAGCAGTAGACGAAGAACGGCGAGCAGTTGAAGATGGCCGTGCCCGCGGCCACGCTCACGTTGGCCAGCGCCGCGTACCAGAAGTAGTCGGCGAAGCAGTAGAAGGCGTTCAGGAACGCCGCCATGCGCAGCAGCTTGCGCATCGGGAGCACTGAGTGCCGCTGGAGCACGCCGATGAAATCAAGCCCTTCGGTGCGCGCGAGTCGGCGCGTCTCAAGGTCGCACACGCGGTGGTACGCGTACACGAATGGAAGCAGCACCACCTGCGCCATGATCACACATCACCGTCATGATGGATAGCGCTTGATATAGGAAAGAAATGGTTCCTACCGTGATGGTGTGGTCGAACCCGACGATGAAGAATGGCTTGTTAAAGTGGCTCGTCGACTGAAGAGGCAAGTATCCCGAGGACATACCACAGCACACACGTCACGATCAACACGCTGACATCTTTCAGAAGCCAGGCGTTCCTCCTCACCTGAAGCGCCTGTGACGCCTCCGACTGCGCGACCGAGACCCACAGCAGCACTGCATCACCACGTTCACAGTTACTTCCCGCGGTATCTTCCGATTCCAGTCGAATTCGTCCACGTACCAAAGATCGTGAGCAGCCCAAGGCGACGCGTGCGGCTCGAATGGTGCTTGTCTCCGTCCGCCTCGTTCGCCGACGGCGCCAGCAGCTTGGTCAGCTCCGTCGGCGCCGGCGTGTGCGCGGCGCTCCAGGCCGGCGCGACCTCGCTCGCGCGCGTCATGCTCGCTGCGAGTCCCTATAGTACGATCTCCCACACACCAGCCCTCCCGAAGCGGCCGCAGCGTCGGCCCCCGCGTTTTCTCGAGTGAGGGAAAAGCCGCGGGTGGCGTAAGGGGCGCCGCTGGTCGTCCGCCCGCCCGCTCGTCAGCATTTGAGACGCGATCCTCCTCTCCATGAGTTTCGTAGGCTTCTCTGCTATAGGAGCGTCGCATCACATAGTAGCCGCAAGTGAAGAGTTTTGTGGGTGTGACGCATGGCGCATCAGCGCGAGAATGGAAAGCGTCTTGCACGTTGTATGCTGGAAGAACGCCACAAAAGAGAAGACATGGTGCATACTTTTGGGGAATGGGTTCCAAAAAGATTGAACACGCCAAAAACTCCTTTTCACACCGGTTTTGCACATCGGCTCGGCTCGGCTCGAACGGCTTGGGATAGCTTACTCGGCTCGGCTCGGCTCGGTCAAGGGTTACGCTGAGGTAATGCACTTTTCATTGATGCGCCATTACCATGGAGCTGCTCGACGCCATGGAGGAGATGGAGCAGCGCGCGGCCGTCGCCACGACCACGGCGGTCACTGGTCCGGCTGATTACTTGGAGAGGCAGGTCTGTGTGGTACAGAGCAAGCTGCGGGAGGCGTGGCGCGCCCAGCACAACGGCGAGGCGATTGCAGTCCCGTACTACTGGGCGCTCTCCAAGGTAGGCGTCCGTGCAGTTGCTACTGGATGGACGAGGATGGAGACACTTACACGTCTGTCATTGAAGCTGCTTCAATTGATGGAGGAGTACCCAGACGGCGTGACGGAGGCTGTGGTGCTCACCGAGCTGACGGCGCGGCTGAACGATCGAGTGTATCGCGGCGACGCCGGCAGCGCTCGCAGTAGCAGTCGCATCCGAGACGCCGACGACTTTAGCGACTTCCTGTCGGAAATGGAGAACAACGCCTTGTCAGGCTGCGCAGTTGGATTCGATCGGCAACGACTGCGCGTCGAGATCAACCAGGCAGCTAAGCTCGTCGTCGACATGTCTGTTAGCCGCTTTGCAATCTCTGTGCTCGTCGTGGCTGCAACTCTTGCTCATACGCAATGGTGTTGGATCAGGTATCTGCACCAGCGCTTTCGATCATGCCTCGACTTTCTCCGGCAGCACGTGCCCGCAGTTCAAAACAGGTCCGTAGTTGGCTACAGCACTGATTCATAGTGTTGCTTGACTAAGCGCTAACGGATCTGCTTGTCGTCAATAGCTTCCCGTTCCACCGTGGTCGTTCAGTCTCGTTTGCGAACGCAAAGCTACTGGAGAGGAGAGAAGCAGCCGACAAGCGCTCGGGATCAACAGAACTAGAACAGTTTACACTGCTGCCGACCCCGTATCTCGTCATTAACTTGACTGCGGACGAGGGGGATGACCGGCAGCTTGTTGGAAACGCACTTGAGCTCCCGCGGCTGGACAAAATGGTGATCGAGGCGAGAGACTCGCCAATGTTGCAGCATCTGAGTGTCAAAGCGAAGGTACGAATGATGCTCGGAGCCATCACAACATTCGCAGCGACTCCATAGCTGATTGTGGGTGCAAATGAACTGTTTAGGTGCTGGACATTGGCGCTATACGTGCATGCAAAACACCGATGCATGTTCAACGACAAGTGATTCTACTGGGAGAAGAAACCTACGATACCGGCGGGTCGAACGCGTCGCAGTGGCGGGCTCAAGCGTCTCACATGATGGTGCTCTGGGACGACCAAGTAGCGCTGAGCCGCTTGTTCCGCGTGGGCGACACGATCGTTCTATTCCACCCGTTTGTCCGCGTGTGTGACACAACCGACACAGAGCTCTTCCACATCTTCAGCGAGTACTCGTCGCAGCAGAACTGCCAGTACTACTTCGAGTACGGGACAGCGACGGTGATATTCTCATCGCCAGCTCAGCCACTGAAGTCAGAGCCTGAAAGAAAAGGAGACCTTGGTAGCAGTACAGCATACCGCGGCCAAGAGTGGCCCGTTGCGGCACTGAGCAATATTCGGCCGGGATGGACGGAGTTTGCGCTCTCTGCTTTGGTGCTCAATGTCAAAGTATCGCACGGCGTCCCTCTTCTGGCCGCGTACTTCCACTCCTACTACGACCCAAAAACGAAGCAAGTGGCTGGGGAAAGAGGACGACAAGCTGCTCCGACATTGGACCGCGCAATTGTGTCGAAGTACTACCTCGTCACAATCGTTTACCTGTATCTTCCGGGCTCAAACGAAGTGTTCGCAGTCGAGGTGACCGGATCAAGCGCACAGGCAGCGTTGCAAGCGCTGGTTGGTCAGGCGGTGTTCCTCGATGGATTAGTGGCCGTGAATCTCCAAGATGAAGGACTTCGCAGTCTGCGTCATCGCCCACGGTTCGATTCACAAGTAGAACCTGCGTTCGCGTTTGCTGACGACGAGTATGTGGGATCGTCCTCGATTGTCGGGTTGTGCTCGGACTGGGCCAACATTTTTGGCAATCAGTCCATGTTCCACCGCGACGGAAGGCTGACTATCATCAACACGATACCTGCCATCTTGAAGACGAAAATGGGGTCGGAGGTCGTCGCCGTTGCTCCACCGACTCGACGGGCTTCCACCGTTGTGGGAATGCAGATCGCGACTATGTACGTCACTTCGATGGGTTGGCTTGTGCCATCGACCAACAGTGAGGATGCAACTCTCATGAGTGACGAGACCTGCGAACGTGGATTCGCCACAATGTGTGCCCATCGCGCGTGTTGCCGGAAGCTGGCTGTCGTTGCTGCACCACCAACGCAAACAGTTCGACCAAGCCCACGTGCTGCTAATGGAGTAGTGTCACAGACCAAGTGGAGGTGTGACTTTTGCCATGAGATCTTCTCTGGCATGGAGGAAACCATTCAGAGCTACTGCGAGGTGGTTTTAACGCTAGAAGACACCACCAGCGTCACCAGGGCTCCGGTACTTGCCGTTTGTCAAGGAAATACGGTTGAATCGCTGCTCGGGCTTCCAGCAGAAGAATACTTGCAATTGCGCCTGTCGGAGAAGCGAGCGGCTCTTGCACGAGCAATCGGGCGTGATTATCGAGTGCTTCTGTCGTGCTGCACACCTCGTACTGTTGCGTTGCTACCTGGAAAGACACGCGAATCCACGAGCGTCGACGTCCGCGTGGACCAGCTACAGCCCATCGACGCGTATGCCTCTGCTCGGCAGCTCCTCGCCGCTCTAAAAGGTCCCTGAGCACTGCGAACGAGTAGAAACACACAACACGCCGCTTGCAATGCGCGTCAAAAGCATCATCTTGATACAATGATGAGTTCGCTTTGCATGATGTACCGTATCATCCCAATCAACGCCGACCGGATACGAATGGCTACACTTGTGCAACTGCAACGTGACCACTCCCTCGAATTAGTGACCCCCAACTCGTTTTCACACAAAAAAGTCGTCGTAAGTCGTCCTCTCTTACACTTATCAAGTGTAAAATAGCCACGAATAAGGCAAAAATAAAAACAAAAGAACCATCGATTGACACCTGAATACAAGCCCCCCACCTCTCCCCCCCTTTCTGGCTCCTGGCTGACGTTTCTTCCCCCTACCCAGTTCATCCTCGGTATACATTTCCTTAGTCATCCTCGGTGTACATTCACTCTGTGTTTTTCCCGCTGGACGATAGGGGGAGAAAAGGAAACCCACGCAGAAACCCCAGCGAGAAAGGCGGCAAGGCATCGAGGCGGCGGTCGGTCTCTCCTCCTCCCGGAAGCGAAGTGATGGCGGACGTGGCGGCGGAGAAGCGGACGGCGGCGCTGCGCAAGGTGCTGCTGCGCCAGCGGCTGCGGCTGTGGGCGTCTAAGGCGCGGCAGGAGCGCGCGCAGCTCGCGGAGGAGGTCATGGCGCTGTTCTCCTCGTCCTCGGCGACGTCTGCTGTCAGTGGCAACGGCGTCACGGCGCCCGCGATCGCCGAGCGGCCGATCACGCGGCGCCCCGGCGTGGAGGAGGTCAAGAACTGCCTGCTGGCGTCCGTGTACCCGTGCCTGCCCGCCGAGTGCGCGTCGCTGCGGTCCGAGATCTGGCAGGTGCTGCTGAACGTGTACAAGCGCAACCAGCACGGCGCGTCGGCGCAGGAGTTCGACCGCATGATTGCGCGGCTGAGCAAGTTGCCGCGCGACTCGATGCTCGTGGACGAGTGCGCCGACGTGGCGGCCATGCTGGCGCCCGCGGACAAGGCCGAGCGCGAGCGCGTGCAGCAGGACATGGAGGTACTGCTCATGTGGTTCCTCACGACCAAGTCGGTCGCGTACACGTCGGGCATGGCGCGTGTGGTGGCACCCTTCTTCCTGCAGAACATGGCGCTGCCGACCATCTACGACTGCTTTTACCAGTACAGCGCGAGCTTTCTGCCGCACTTTGTCGTAAACGACAGCCTCTTCGGCGAGTCACCTGCCGCGCCGTCCTCGGCGAACGACAGCAGCAGCTTCTCCGAGTCGCGATTGTCGATCGACTCGCTGTCGTCACTGTCGGGTATCCTTCCTCGCTCGAACTCGATGGACTCGACATCGTCGGCTGCTGAGGAAGCGAGAAAGCGCGTCGAGGAAGAAGAGGAGCAGCGCAAGAGCCGAGAGAAGCAACAGTTGGCTGAGCAGTTGCTGAGCTACCACGACCCGCAACTCTCGCACTTTTTGTCCCAGTGGTGTGGCAACGACTGGAGCACGCCAGGCGAGCTGATCGCGACGGACTTTTTCCTCGGCCACCTCTACCAGGTCATGCCGCCGGCGGTGTTCGTGTACGTCATGGACCAGTATCTCTTGACTGGGGACGCACTCTTCGGTGTGTTCGTCCTGGTGGCGGCGCTGATTCAAGGCGGCGAAGTGCTCATGAGCAGTGGACTGACGACGGCCGAGGAAGTCAAGGAGAAGGTGCGCGCTCTCTTCAGTAGCTCGGCTTTTAGCAATGAAGAGAATGTGCGGCTGCTGTGCTTCCAGGCGGCGCGTCTTCGAAGTAAGACGCCAAAGAGCTACAAGTGCTCTCAACATGAAGCGACTCCTGAGATGCGCTGTTCCTCTCGTGTTGCCATGGAGCTGGCGTTCACGAAGGCTCCTCAATCGAAGAAGAAGACACGAAACAGCAAGGAGAACGGGAACAGCTCCAGCAGCTCGAGCGACCGGTTCTCAACTGCCTCCGACATTGTCGACATGTCCCAGTGGGTGATGAAGGAGTCGCGGTCACTGGCTGGCAAGATGTTCTGGTACCACAAGTTGACGGGCAAGACGCAGTGGGAGCACCCAGCAGAGAAATACGATGCGCCCGCAGCGTCCTTTGCGCTCCCCATCAGCGTCGAGGAAGTCGCAGCACAAGTGATGGGCGAAAAGATCAACGACCAGAATGGACCGCGATTCTTCGTCGTGGACTGCCGAGGACTGCGCAGCTCTGAGGACCTGAAGAGTGGGCGAATCCCTGCCGCGTACACGCTTGACCCTTCCGTCTTCGACTCTCCCGAACTGATTGCAAAGAGCATGGACGCGTTCAACCCGATGAAGTCGAAGGTTCACGTCGTCCTTGTCGGTCATGGTGTTGGCATTCCGCCACAGCTTGTGAAAAGTGAAGAGGTCAAGACGAGCATCCGAGATGCCGTTCGTCTCGACGTGGACTGCATCAACCAGGCGGCTCTTTTCTTCCAGAAGCGCGGATTCCGCTTCGTGAGTTGCCTGGACGGCGGGTACTCGTCCTGGCACGCATTCATGCGGGACAACCCGGCTTCCTCCCCTCAGGAGCTGCTGAATCATGTCGAAGAGGAGTGCGTCTACTGCCGATACGACACAATTATGCGCACGGGTGAAGACCCATTCAAGCAGAAGAATCAACAGACCAAGGTTAAGCGGAAGAAGAGCGCCATGCCGACGACAACAACGCTGCTAGTGAACGGCGGAGAAGGCGATCCCAGCATCGTTTCTACCAACACCAGCATGCCAAAGTCGAACGGCAGCACATTTAGTGGAAGCGGAAGCGGACCGGCATCGCTCGGGCGGCAGCTGTCGATTTCGCGTCAGTCGATCACGTCGATGCGCTCCAAGTTGTCGGAGGTGAAGATCCCAAAACTGGCGTGGCGACGGCGATCATTTGGCGCACCTGCCAGCAACAATCAGAACGACAGCGGGTCCTCGTCCGAGACAGTCGAGGACGGCGGTAGCGACCACGAGCTTTCTGTGAACGATAACGACGACAGCGACGTGAAAGTAAACGACGAAGCCACGCACAAGATGCTTCGTGAAGCGCTTGAGCAGTCGGACGACTACGCGATCGAGAACGTGGAGGGCGGCAAGGACAAGTCGTTCGTCGGGGTGTTCACCATAGACTACAGCGACGACGAGGACGAGGACGGTCAGGGTGGGAACAACAATGACGACAATGGAAGCGCCACTGTCAATAAGTCGGACGGGCCCGAGTCTGTCGCTGCCGCGCCCCTCATCGCGGCTCCGACGCTGTCGGCGTAGGAGAACACAGTCCAGTCCATCAGTCGCAGTGCGGCAAACAGCGATCACCGTCGTGTCCGTGGGGACTGCTTGCTGCTGGCGCTGCTGTACCAGTGCAGCCTGTTTTGCTGTCTGAGCAATCAAGGAATCGGAGAGCGAGGTATGTGAATCAGTATCGTTTCGTTTTTGAGCGGGAGACGTCGCCTTGTGCTTTGTCTGGGCTGCGCAGCCCTGTAAATGCGGCGACGGCTCGGTGGTCACGCTGATGCCTTTGTCAGCCTCGACCACCTTCGCAGACGTGGAGGTCGACATCGCTGATTCGATCAGCTGGCGGCGACCCATAGGTCAAGCGCTCCGCCATTGCCATTTGAATGGCCATTCGCGTAAGCGTCTCTGCTGTCCATTCCACAGTCCACAATAGTAATCGGCGCTAACTTGAAATCGCGAGGAAGATGCTCCTGGAAACAGCAGGCCTCGGGACTCCGGTGCCGTTGGGATCGTTAGGCCGACATGCGCAATGCCTGTCGACTTCTTCTCCGCCAACTTGGCGCTTTCCCGCTGCCTGCCGCTCGTGCGTTTGTAACGAGCCGCGAGGGATGCGATCACTGACCAACTCGCGCGCGAGTTTCGCTAATCCGCGCTGTTTTCATCATCCAGCGACCGACGGACGCGTTTCTTTCGCTCCATCTCCAACGCCTCAACGCCTCACGTGACTGGTGCCATGGACCGCCCCAAGCGGATCGATCCTGTTCGCCATCACTAGTGAATTGTAATTTTCGCCCGTAGTCTGTGCTTTAGATTGGCGCAGACCCCACTCGGTTATGCTCATAGTGACATGCCTTTGCTACAGCGTTCGAGTACTATGTCAGACACCATTGCCAAGACCACCGGCATTTTGTCCGGCGCTCGCTGTTCACTCGCGTCGCGCTGAGTGTATCTCCGTGAGTTGACCTCCGCCCGTCAGGTCTCTTGTCACGCGTCCAGCAGCATGCAGGTCCAACTGTTCTTTACACCGAGCCAGAGTTGCCCCGTTCCCGTCTTCCCCACGCGTGGACTCAATCCGCCTCAAGTCGACAGCCAAAGCCGCGGCCATCCCACCATACGCGTCAGACATTCATGACTCGAGAACGGTGTACACCCTCGGTGCCTGAACAGTCTGTCCAAAGCGAGGGATCGTCGGCCACGGCGCCAGGACAATCGGCCACGGGGCTTTCCAAGTGCCCTCGTCAGAGCAGGGCCTCGGTGTCCGCACCAGTACGTGCACTCCACGACCATCAGCATGTCGGCAGCCTGCACGCTGCAACGATGATGACTTCTCGGCGGTCTGGCCCATGCCGGAAGTCTGTCGGGAGGCTGGCAGTGAGTTGAATTGAATCTGATTCCCGCGGACGGTGGTACTCGCCTCGTCAACGGGAAGACTTTACGCATTGAACTCGCTACAGCATTGAATCAGACTGTAACATACACAACACACGCACACCTCCGTACACCAACAGCTAAGGTCGACTCGGTTCCCAACAAACAGCTCGCACCGTGTTGATGGCACCCGGTCCTCGCCGCCTGGTCTTTGTCGCTGGCGCCTGTCCATCAGTCCATCACGTCGGCATCAGTCTAATCGTCCGGCTCGGGACTCGAGGTCGAGACACAAAGACGCTCCGCAGAGGCACTGACGCACCTGGCCGTCAACAACACGAGGCCAGGAGGAAGAGGCCCAAGGGAAGGGATGCTCCGCGTTTCCCGACCCGACAGTGAGCGGTGTGTCCTCACGGTGCAACCCCTCGTGCGAATCCAGACGCGGGCGAGCACTCACGTGACGTCCGCTCTTGGTGTGATGGCTGACGGCGAAAACGCGACCAGGGCGCTGGCTCCCTTCCCTCTCTGTGGATTCCCAAGCGTCCAAGGGTCCTCTCCTGAGACCGAGAGGCTGTTCCGAGGGTGCTCCAGTCTCACTTCTCCATTTACTCGCCACGAAGTAAATACCGCCTTTCCTCCCCCTTCACGATGGTCTCCCTCACGTCCCTGTTCGCCGTCGCGGCCGTCGCCACCGTCGGCGTGACCCACGCCGCTGAGGAAGTTGATATGGCGTCGCTGCCCGTCGGCGCCTACTACCGCCCGATTGGCACGAGCCTCGTGTCGGGCAAGGTCGGCGCCACGACGCCCTACCGCCGCTCGCCGTGCCCGGGCCTCAACACGCTCGCCAACCACGGCTACCTCCCGCGTGACGGCAAGAATATCACGCTGGAGACCGCTCTCGCGGCTGTCCAGGAACACTACAACCTGGCGGATGATCTTCTAGCGCTGATCGCGAGCCTGACGCCGTCCGTGTTCGACCTGAACGACCTGTCGGGCCACGACAATCCGATCGAGCACGACGCATCGCTCTCGCGCGTCGACAGCTACTTCGGCGCCGGCGCGGACCAGTCGCTCATCGCGCTCAACCGCACCGCGGAGCTGCTGCTGCGCGGCGTAGACGGCACCATCAGCCTCGAGGACGTGGCCAAGGCTCGCGCCAAGGTCGTGACCTGGAGCGAGACGTACAACCCCGAGTTCTCGTGGGGCTCGCAGCAGCAGTTCCTGGCCAACGCCGAGTCGGGCCTGCTGCTGCGCGTCATCGGCGGTGGCAACACCGAGTCCGCCAAGACGAGCTTCGTCACATCTTTCTTCGTGAACGAGAAGCTGCCCATGGGCTGGAGCAAGCCACCCACCGAGATCACGTACGAGAACATCACGACCACCATCACCAACCTCGCCGCCGTCGCCACCTCCGCCTCGGGCTCCGCCTAGTCGTTGGGCACCGAAGCAGGTGACATCTGTGTTATTACTCCATGCATGACAATTATCGCGTTGGTACAGTCAGTCGCACTTCTCTTTAACTAGTCGAGGCGGAACCGCGTGATGTTGAAGCACGAATGGGATAAAAGAGTAATATACTGGATTTAGTTCACCATTTAATTAGTGTGCATTCACAATATTTCATATATTGCCTACCGTTTGCGTAAATCAATTAATTTTTTGCACCTCGTTCCCGCCCCACGTTTTTGTATCCACTAGCGAAGAGGCAGGCGAAGCGACATGGCGGCGAGCGGCGGCAGCTTCAGCGCCCGCGACGGCACCGACGAGCGCTCCGAGCTGCTGGCGCGGCCCGTGACGTCCAACGGCGCCTCCCGCACGCGGCGCCTTGGGCTTGTGGCGATCTTTGGTGCGTCTGGACGGAGGGCAACGCCCGCGTCGCGGTGATACAAAACCTTGTGCTCTGTGCTCACGCGTGTCCTCTTGGGATTTTGCAGTGGTGATCTGGTCGTGGGTCGTGCAGGCGGAGGCGGCGCAGGCGCTGCAGGTGCGAACGGCCTTGTTTTTCATAGTGCGGGTGTACGGGGGGGGTCCCTTCCCTAGATGGGAACTGAATGAACGTGCACGCTTTGGGCAGGACGCGAGCCACTTCTCTAAGCCGTTCTTCATCGTGTGCTTCAATCACACCGTGACGGTACGCTGTCCACTCACACTCATGTACCAGCCATGTTATTGATCAAGCACGACGCGTTCTCCGACTCAGGTGGTCCTGCTGCCGGTCGTGTATCTGTTCCATCGGCTCCATGACGCCCGCGAGCACCATCACCTCAGCCTTCTCCACCAGACGAAGCGGTCGAACGGTGTGATTGAAGTCCTGCAGCGCCACTCGGAGTTGCCGCTGAGCAAGCTGCTGCGCATGGCCGCGTTCCTGAGCGTCTTTTACTGCTTCGCCGACTACTTCTGGTACGCGGCGCTGGCCAACGTGAGCGTGGCCGCGGGCACGGCCATCTTCAACTGCTCGCCGTTCTTCGTCTACTGCTTCTCGATCTGCTTCCTGCACGAGCGCGCGTCATACCGCAAACTCGCGGGTGTGCTGCTGTCGTTCGTGGGCGTCACGCTCATCGTGCTCTATCAGAACGGCGACGTGACGGAAATCCTCGCGGGCGCCGACACTTCCAGCCTAGGTTTCATCGCGAGCCTGCTGGTGGTCGTCTCGGCCGCCATCTACGGTGCGTACGAGGTCGCCGTGCGCGTCATCGTGGGCGAAGATATCAACGACACGTCGACGCTGCTCACGCTCACGGGTCTGTGCGGACTGCTGACGATCCCGATCTGGATGTTCGGCAGCGTCGTCTTCGCCTGCAGCCCGTTCCCGTCGCTGTACGAGCCGCTCGGGTGGCCCGTATCTGGCGATGCCATGGCGATGCTGGTGCTTAGCGGATCCCTCGCCGCCGTCTTCAACGTCGCGTTCCCGTTCGCGCTGTGCTGGACATCCCCGCTCGAGACGAGCGTCGGGTGTATGCTCACGATCCCGTTGTCGGGGCTCTGGGACACAGTGTTCCATCAGACCGTCTTCTCGTGGGAGTGCGTGCTCGGGTCGGTCTGCGTTATGGCGGGCTTTGTCGTACTCGAGTTGTCGGGCGTGTGGGCGAGGGCGTCGGCCAAGTCTAAGACGACCAGGTACTCGATGGCCGAGACGGCTGTCGCGTGGTCGCCCATCAGCGCTGGCGATGTCGTCGTCTAGCGAGTGATGGGTCTTGTGTAAGCAGCCAATCCGCGTTAATGAACTTGGACCCTTTTGCCGACACTATGATGTCGAGTGTGATGCGCATGAATGGGATGATGATGGAGAGAAGGTGATAGCTTCGCTCAGTGCGTTGCAAACAGTACTTCAAGTAACAGGCAGACAGTGCTCCAATTCCGTAGCAGCTTCAACCAGTCAACTTTGATGCCTGCGCCGCATGCTGCAATCGAGCAATCGATACAGCATGAGCTGCGCCTCTCTGCAAGCGATCTCCACTATCATCGGTGGCAATCCCCCCCCCCCCCACCACCACCCGGCGTCAGCGACAGTGTCCTGTTCACTCGCAGCTTTCCCACCTTCCAAACAAACCCCAGTAGTGCCTCAGCATTCGCCCAGGATGGTAAACGAGCGCTCTGCGTTGCTCCCGGCGCTCGAGTACTAGTTTCGCCTCGACGAAGAGCCAGCGACACATCGACCGCATGAGAACGCTCGGACTGCTAGCGATATTCGGTACGAGGCTGCGTGTGGGCTGACAACAAGACCGGAATTCGAATGCTGGCATGCTGGCACGGGTGGTGTCGGGCAAAAACGGTGTTGGTGGTGGTCGCGCATGGCAAAACTTTGCAGACTCTTCAGGTGAGGCCCGAGACCACACGGTCGACTGTCGTAGTTGACGGACTTCACGGCTAACGTCTCCTTTCTCGTTCACGCTTCAGGGTGTCGGCCATTTCAATAAGCCCTTCTTCATCGTCAGATTTAACCACACCGTTACTGTAAGCGTCGCCCGCGAATTTACCCGCTCGTGTACCTGTACCACTGCATCGGGACCGCAACGTGGATAACAGCAATCCAAACAAGCGAAACGACGTCGTCACCGTACTCCAGCGCCATTGCGTCACCGCCTGTTGCGTATGGCTGTGCTGCTCAACACACTCTTCTGCCTCGCCGACTTCCTCTGGTTCAAAGCGCTGGCAACCATCAGCGTGGCGCTGGCCACCGCACTCTCCAACACATCGCCATTCTTCGTCTACTGCTTCTCCGTCTGCCTTCTGCATGAGCGTGTGGCGTGGTCGAAAGTTGGCGGGGTGTTCGTCTCCTTCACGGGTGTCATCATCATCGTGATGTTCCAGGGGAACGACAGCATCAGCACTGGCGAGTGGGACATCGCCTCTATCGCAGAGCACTTCGGCGGCACCAGTGCACTCGCTTGTCTGCTGGTCGTCGTCTCCACCGCCATTTACGGCATCTACGAAGTCGGCATGCGGGTGATGATCGGCGAAGACATCGCCGACCTGTCGGCGCTGCTCATCATGACCGGGCTCTGCGGACTTGTCAGCATTCCGCTGTGGGTCATCGGCAGCTTTGCTCTCGCGTACTGTCCATTCCCGGCGCTCTACGAGCCGCTCGGGTGGCCGGAACCAGGGCATCCGATGGTGCTTCTGCTCCTCAGCGGCCTACTGCTCGGCCTCAACACGACGCTGCTGTCGCTCGCACTGTGCTGGACGTCGCCACTTGAAACCAGCGTCGGGGCCATGACCAGTCTCCCCGTCGCGGGACTCTTGGACTTCGTGTTCCACGGCCTCAGCTTCCCGTTGACGTGCGTCGGAGGTTCTGTCTTGGTCATGCTGGGCTTCATCATGCTCGAGTTCTCTAAGTTCCGCGGCGCCTTGCAGTCGCCAACGGTGGGTCCGCCGAGGTCTTCAACTCCGTTGCTGGCGTAAATGCGAGCAGCCAACAGGATTCAGGTGGTCGATACAGGCTGATAGCGAGATTTTGCATGCTAAATGCGAAAACGGGAACTTCCCACTCAAACACAGCAAATACTTACTTGACTACGCCTTCGCGCACAAAATGGCGTTGCACACGTCGAAACATCCGTCCAGCGCCAGCATCGCCACGAGCTTTTGGTCCAAGTTGATCAGCTCGATGGAGACCGAGTCCGCGCGTCCAGTTGGCAGGCACTGATCTGGCATATTCGACGACTCGGACAACGCGCAGAGTGACTGACCGTTCACGTGAAGCGACCGAAAAAGCAGCTCAATCACTCCCTTGTGGATCTCCTCGCTCGACAGACTCGCGCTGTCAACCAGGCTGTTGGACGCGAGGATGGTCGCCAGCAAGTGGCAGAACCCCAGCGGAGGAAGCTCGCCCTTGGGCTCCGACTGGTCCTCGAGCCATGTCCAGTCGGCGAAGAACAAATACGGCAATCGCGCGAGCAGCAAGCCCCACAAGTGCATCACAATCTTGGCGCCAAACGCGTTGAGTCGTAGCGTAACTAGCTGAGGGATGCCGGTGTTCACGCGCACCACGTCGAACATGAGCACCAATATGTAGACGGCAGGCGATGCGCTGAAGCCCTGGTCGAATGACTCCACGCCGCTGTTTTCTCTCCTGCGAGCGCGCACAAGCGCAAGTAGCGCGCTCGATTGACGCTTTAGCCAGTCAACGGCGAGCCCCGTGTTGATGGTTCCCGATCCAGTCGCGTTGTTCACCGTCGGATTCACCGAGACGGAAAGGGTATCGTCACTCTCGCCGGCTGATGAGCGCATTGCTGCATGTTCCTTCTCAAGATACAGGGCGACAGCATTCGTCCACTCCAGTCGGATCTCGGCCACGAGGTTGCCAAAGCGTGCGCAAACATCAGCCGGCTCGAGACCGTCGACGCGTGTCGAGCTTTCCTCGTCGCTTGCGCTATTCGCGGAAGCGCTCACGACGACCGACTGGATCACACACTGCGTCAAGTACATGGGGAGCGTCTGCAAGAAGCGATGATGACGTTGGAAGATCAGCGCGCGCGGCATCTCGACGCACTCATCGTTGCGCAGCTGATAAAAGTGACTGGTCCAAGTCGCATCGAGGTTCGGCGCACCCCCGAGGCAAAAGTAGAGCAGCAGCCCGGTGTTGAGATCGCCCATGTTGTGTATCTTGGCCTCAGATGGAGATGGGGACACCGTGCTGTAGATCTCATTCTCTCCAACATCAGGCTCTTCACGGTTGAAGCTGTCGTCATCTTCGAGAACAATATCAAGCGGCGCCATATTCGGCGGGACGTCCGCTCGAGCCGCATCATCATCTTCCTCTTCAATCACGATCACCTCAGGCTGTTGTCGACGAGGCGGTCGAACACGATGCGGAGCGCCGGCAGGCGCTTCCCACATAGTCACCTCGCTGCTTGATCGCGTCTCTTCTTCTGGTAGTTGCGCGGGGACATTACTCGCCTCGATAGTCTCAGTGTCAGCAATGCGATTGACTGGTGCTGGATCTGTGGGATGCATTAAGCCATAATCTCCCGCGTCGCGGTCTCGTCTGTCATCAGCGCTGGCAGCGTATTGACCGTGTTCGAAGTTGCGCGGTTGTTCCGAGCCTTGTGGTGCAGATGGTTGCTGCTGGTCAAACACTGGTCCGTTGGGATTCCCAAATCGTCGATGCTGCCGACCTGGGCTCCGACTTCGACTTCGACTACGACTACGACACCAACCAGGACGGGTGTTGCCATGAGCGTTAAACCCTGCGGCGACTCTGTCATACGGTGGTAGTTGTCGCTCCGGTTCATAGCGGTACTGCTCCTCATGTCGTCGTTGTCCATATTCGTAGCCACGAGGCGGAGCCGGTTGCTCTTCCATCCGTTGCACGGTTCGCTGAACCGTGCGGATGTCACCTTGCATGTCAAACAGGGCGTCTTTCAGTCGCAAAATCTCCGCGACATGGCTATTCGTGTCACGGCTTAGCGAGTTAAACATCTCCGCGCCGAGATCCTGCAGTCGTCGTGAAAACTGTTCGTGCAACTTCCCAACCTGAGTGTCCACATGATTCGTCAGCCTCTTGAAATCGCCTGCCACGACGTGCACGTCGACACCCATGCGCTGCAGCTTGTCCTCTACAGCCCGAAACGCCTCAATCGGCACAATCGGACGAGGATCTGGACGAAGCGGCGGTGGAAGTTGCCGTTGCTTCTCCGCAAACGCGCGAACATCGTTTAGATCACGCTGAACGGCGTACATCTGATCCTTCAGCGCATCCATGTCGCCTCCCATCCGCCGCAACTGGTCCTCAACGACTTGCATGACTTCAAGGGAAACTGTTGGTGGAGGATCTGGACTTGGCATCTGAGAAAGAGGCGGTGGAGCACGCTGCTGCTCCTCCGTAAGCGCACGAACATCATCCAGATTCCGCTCAACCGCGTAAACCTGGTCCTTCAGCTCCTCGACGTCGGTTTGTAGCTGTTCATGCACCCCTTGAAGCCCGGCGTGATGGCTCCGCTCGAGTTCTTCCACGCGCTTGCTCACTTTCACCACTTCGTCTGCCTGCCGCTGGCTCACTGTCGCAACCTCAGCGCGCACGTCGTTCTCCATCATGCGCAACTTGGCTTCGAGGTCGTCAATCTCGCGCTGCTTCCCCTTCACCATAGCATCGCATTCTTCTCGGCACTTGGCCAGTTCGGTGTCGTACCGCTCCTGCAACGCTGACAGCTGCGTCATCATGTACTCTTCGTCAATACTGCGCTGCGACAGCTCCTGCAGATGCTTCTCCACGGCCGTCAGCTTGGTCTTCACCGCGTCCATGTCAGCGGTCGCTGCTGTACTCGCCTCGCCGACAGCGCGCACCTCCTTCTTCACGTCTTTTACCAGCGCCGACACTTCCAGCGACTGCTGCTCGACGCCCTTCTTGAGCGCCTGCGCATCCGCGACGCTTGCCTCCGATGCGCTCTGCGCCAGCTCCGCCTGGTCCTCAGACTTTTTCACCTCGCGCCGCACTAGCTCAAGCGATAGCAAAGCACATCAACGTCAGCCTTACACCTGGAAGAGATGGTGAAAGCGCTACAGGTGGTCAGTAAATGATGAAGACTCACTTCGCATGCACTCCTTGCGAATCTCGGCCATATCTAGCGCGCGAACCCCACACAACCAACCCCAACGGTCAGTACCGAACGCCATACTAGAGACCAAACAGCGCGTCCTCCAGCACCTGGAGCACCACAGAACTCGCCCACAGCCTCTAGTCTCCTACACCACACGGAAGTGAATTTCCACGCACCGACGTTGACGGCGAGCTGCCACTTCTCGAGCCCCGCGAGCGCCGCGCGCACGGCCGCCATCTCGGCGCTCGAAACGCCGCCGCCGCACGCGCCCGCGCCCGCGCCGGAGGGCGACGCAAGCAGCCGGCTGCTGCTGCCGCTCCGGCTCCGCTTGCGCTTCTTGTTGCCGCCGCCGCTCTTCCCGTCGTGGCGCGGCGCCGTCGTGCGCACTGTCGCCATCCCCCTGGACGCCACTCAGGATCTCGTCGTCTGTCCTTTCTCGCCGTATTTGCACGTACAGTCCTGGCCAAAAGTAAATGAGGTCGCAATTTTTGCGCGAAAATCAGCCAATAGGAACTCTACGACGCTCAAAATCGTCCCAAATACTTCCTCTGTCCCACCAGGATATTCCAGTTTGAAAACGCGATCATAATTAATGCTTGAAAAGGAGTTGAATTGCAAGAAAACAGCCCTGAGGAAGCTGAGATTATGCTCTATTCTGCAACATTTTTTGCTTTAGCTTAACTCCATTCAGCTTTTAAATAACACCGCATTTGTGGCTAGTTCTGTGGTCTGAATAAGGTTTCTTGTCGTAAAGTGCGCGCCATAATTTTACGAACAAAATGTAATTGACTTTAACTCTCTAAAAAATAGCGATGAAACTCTGCACTTTAGCCCACACGAAAGTACACATTGCGACGGTTCGAACCATAGCATTCTCACTGAAATCCGCCAACACAGTCAAAAATAGTAACCAAAACTCTGAAAAT
>JAASGW010000560.1:0-20237 GCA_023334395.1 Phytopythium sindhum | reverse complement strand
TGACGTGGACAACGAAGACACGGAAGCGGCGGAGAAGCACGACGTGCAGCTGCTGACGCTGTCGGAGCTGATGAAGGCTGGCAAGGAGAACATCGTCCCCGCGGATCCGCCCAAACCGGAGGACATCGCCACGATCTGCTATACTTCTGGGACGACGGGTGATCCGAAGGGTGTGGTGCTGACGCACGGTAACTTCGCTGTCGTTGCCAGCAGCTACGACTTCGCGATTGCAATTTACCCTACCGATGTCTACCTGACGCACCTACCACTCGCGCACGCGTTAGAGCGATCTGTGCATGCCAAGGTGATAAAAGACGGCGGCCGCATTGGGTTCTTCCAGGGCGATATTACCAAGATAGTGGACGACATGCAGACTTTGAAGCCGACTATATTCGTGACGGTCCCCCGGCTGCTCAACCGCATCTACGACAAGATCACGCAGGGGGTTGCCAGTGCTCCCATCATCAAGCGAGCGCTGTTCGAGCACGCGTACAAATCCAAGGAGAAGCATTTGCTGGAGGGCGGGTACCTCACACATCGCCTTTGGGACACCATGGTCTTCGGCAAGGTCCGCGCGCTCATGGGCGGCTGCGTGCGCGTAATTGTCACCGGATCCGCGCCCACGACCAAAGAGGTCAAGCAGTTCTATCAGATCGTATTCGGAGTGCCCTTCCTGGAAGGCTACGGTCTTACGGAGACGTGTGGTGCGTGTATGGCCTCAACAGCAGAGATACCGACGGGTAACCACGTGGGTGTTTCGTTCCCAGGTCTCGAGGCACGGCTGGAAGATGTGCCCGAGATGAACTACACCAGCAACGACAGCCCCAAGCCCCGTGGCGAGATCCTTCTGCGCGGCGCGACCGTGTTTAAAGGGTACTACAAGCAGCCTGAAAAGACCAAGGAGGTGCTCGATGACGACGGATGGTTCCACACGGGCGACATCGGGACCTGGAACGAGGACGGCACGTTAACCATCATCGACCGCAAGAAGAACATCTTCAAGCTGTCGCAGGGCGAGTACATTGCGCCCGAGAAGATCGAGGGCTTCTATGTCAAGAGCCCATTCGTTGCACAGGCATTCGTGCACGGCGACTCGCTGCAGAATTACTTGGTCGGTGTAGTCGTGCCGGACGCCGACATCCTCTTGGTGTGGGCCAAGGAAAGCGGCAAGTACCCAGAGGGTGATCTCACGATCGAGAAGCTGTGTGAAGACGCGAAGGTCAAGCGTGTGATCGCGGAGAGCCTTGAAGAGATCGGCAAGCAGAGCAAACTCTTCCGCTTCGAGCGCGTGCAGAAGATCCACCTGACGCCCGAGCTGTTTGCGCTCGAGAACGACCTGATGACGCCGACGTTCAAGCTCAAGCGTCAGCAGCTGAAGCAGCGCTTCGCCAAGCAGATCGAGAACATGTACGCCGAGTCGTGAGGTGGTAATGCACAACTCACTACACTCGCACATGAACGTGCTCAACTCGTTAAAATGCACCATTCTTTAGATTTTTGATATTTACATTCATCGACACCGAATTGTTGCCCACCCTGTGCCTTAGAAGGCCGGCGGGTGGGCGCGGTCGATGCCGTACATGGCGTCGATCTGCTTGGCGTACTCGGCGGCCAGCTGCGCGCGCTTGAGCTTGAAGGTGGGCGTCATGAGCCCGTTCTCGAGCGTGAACTGCTCGGCCGTCAGGTGGATCTTCTGCACGCGCTCGAAGCGGAACAGCTTGTTCTGCTTGCCCACCTCCTCGAGGCTCTCCATGATCACGCGCTTGACCTCGTCGTCCTCGCACAGCTTCTCGAGTGTCAGCTCGCCCTCCGGGTACTTGCCGCTCTCCTTGGCCCACGCCAAGAGGATGTCGGCGTCCGGCACGATGATGCCCACCAGGTAGTTCTGCAGCGAGTCGCCGTGCACGTACGCCTGCGCGACCAACGGGCTCTTGACGTAGAAACCCTCGACCTTCTCGGGCGCGACGTACTCGCCCTGCTGCAGCTTGAAGATGTTCTTCTTGCGGTCGATGATGCTGAGCGTGCCGTTCGGGTTCCAGCAGCCGATGTCGCCGGTGTGGAACCACCCGTCCTCGTCCAGCACCTGCTTGGTCAGCTCGGGCTGCTTGTAATAGCCCTTAAAGACGACCTCGCCCTTGATGAGGATCTCACCGCGCGGATTGGGGCTGTCGTTGCTCGTGTAGTTCATGTCGGGCACGTCATCGAGACACATCTGCACGCCCGGCAGCGGCACGCCGACGTGGTTGCCGATCGGCATGTTGTCCATGGCGCAGCAGATGCCCGCAGCGGTCTCGGTCATGCCATAGCCCTCGAGCAGCGGGCAGCCGAAGACGATCTCGAAGAACTGCTTGACCTCCTTGGTGATGGGGGCCGAGCCGTTGACGATGAGCCGCACGCGGCCGCCCATGAGCGGCTTGAGCTTGTCGAACACGAGCTTGTCCCAGAAGGCGTGCGTGCGCGTGCCGTCGTGCAGCAGCCGCGCCTTCTTGGCCTCGTACGCGCGCTCGAACAGCATCTTCTTGACGGCCGGTGCACTCGCCAGGCCCTGCGTCACCTTGTCGTGCACGCGGTTGAGCAGCCGCGGGACCGTCACGAACAGCGTCGGCTTGAGCTCCTGCAAGTCGTCCACGATCTTGGCCACGTTGCCCTGGTAGAAGCCGATGGCGCCGCCATTCTTGATGACCGTCGCGTGCAGCGAGCGCTCGTACACGTGCGCCAGCGGCAGGTACGAGATGTGGATGTCGTCCTTGAACGTGTTGGTCGAGTACTCGCCCGCGGCCTCCTCGGCCATGAAGTTGCCGTGTGAAAGTATCACGCCCTTCGGGTCGCCCGTCGTGCCCGAAGTGTAGCAGATCGTGGCGATATCGTCCGGTGTCGGAGGGTCCGCGGGGACGATGTTTTCTTTCCCAGCCTTCATCAGCTCCGACAGCGTCAGCAGCTGCACGTCGTGCTGCTTGGCCTGCTCAACCTCCTCGTTGTCGACCTCGTCCTCGAACTGCACCACCATCTTGACGGTAGGGCACCGACCGATACAGCCCATCAGTGTCTTGAACTGATCCTTCGCGCAAAACACCACCTTCATCTCAGTGTGGTTCATGATGAACGGGATGGCGTTCGGGCCCAGCGTGTCGTAAAGCGGCACTAGCGCGTAGGCCATGCGGCTGCACGCGTGTTCCACGAGACACCACTCGTAGCGGTTCTTGCTGAAGAGACCGATGAGCGCACCGCGTTCCGTGTGCAGCAGCGTTTTCATGCCCGACGCGCACACGTCCACCTGCGGCAGGAAGTCGTTGAGCGTGACCCACTCGTAGGGCCCGGCCTCCTTGGTCTCCGGGTCGATCTTGCGCGTGCCGAACAGCGGGCGCGAGCCCTCCGGGTCCACCTTCTTGCGGTCCAGCAGGTTCGAGTAGAGCGTCGCCGTCTTGGGGTCGTAGAGCGGCGGCGTGGCCACGGTGCGCGCAGCACCACGGGTGGCCGTGCGCGTGTTAGGCACCTCAACCGAGAAGGGCTCGTGCTTGAGCGGCGCCGAGGCGGGCGTGTCCGCCGAGTCCGCGACCGCGCAGCTCTGCGTAGCCCCCATGGCTTACAAAATGGTGCGGTGGGGAGGGGAGGGCGCTCGCTACTGGGCTCCGAGGCGAATTGACAAGTGGCGACGATCGGAGGGCGCTCAACCCTATCTGCACGCGGTCCAATCCCCTGCGCCACGTTGGGTTCTGCTGCCGAGGAACGGGGCGACAGAGACGCGGGGAGCCATCCCCTACTGTGATAGGCAGGGCGACGAGGGGCGCGGGCCGTGTCGTGTGCTTGCGTGGTCACGGTAGGGCGCTGAAGTCGGTGCAGAGGGGCATGGCATCGGAGGGAAGACCATAGTGAGCGCCAGTGTATCGCCCCAGTTCCGCCCCGACTTGAACCAACGCGAAGAGACTGTGGGGAGGGCGCAGCTAGAGCAGACTGTACTGGATTAGGTCCGGTGCATATTTCTCATCCCACAGTGGGGCTGACGTACGTTGGCCAACAAGCTGTTTTAAAACTTGAGGCAGTGCATAGAGCGATTCCGTGGGATTAACCGAGGATTGTCTATAGGGGTATTATTCACTCTACTGATTGAAGTTAGATTGATGAGCGAGCAATCAACGACCGATGTTACGCTCGACGGGGTACTTTACACGTGACGCCAAGCGCGTCATTCGCGTTCGCCATATATATCACTAAATCAGTAGATTACAATTTAACATAACCTTTTATTGTAATATCAGTGGATTTAGCGGTATTTGACTAAGAATACTGACATAAAAAATACGTACAATTGGTCTGGAGAAGCGCACACAAAAACGCTCTGCGCGCTTCCGCCCTGCGCGGCTGGCGCCAACCAATTGGCGTCTCTCCATGCATCAGCACGTTCGCATCACCTTTATTATGGTGTTCGTGACGTCACTTGCCGGCGGTGATTACAGTCGGCGACGTTTGGGCCGCCGTGAGCCTGCTGCTCCGCCACGCGACCCTCGACAGCAGCTGCGACAGGCCAGAGACGCGATAACGAGGAGGAAGGAGCGCGCTCATCCTTGTCATCGCCACCGAGGGGCGGAGGTGTCCCGAGATTGGACAGCGATGGAGTTCCGGTGCGATCGAGTATGTACCTGGCTGATCGGTACAGTACCGGTAGATGATTCGCCGAGGTCTGGCTGTGATCCTGGGCTCCATCGCGGTGACCGCTACCGCGATTCGTGGTGGAGTCGCTAAGTGCATTCCAATGAAAGGATAGACAACTCACGTCACGTTGGCGCCCAACAAGCCGAACGAAAGTGCCGGCTTCCGTCTTGGCTTGCTCGATGTGCTGTTCGGACGCTCGTCCAGGCACTGGAAGGCACGAACGCCCACCGACCCGGGCGTTTTAGCAGCTACTGTTGGGGCCACGGAGCCAGCTACTTCAGTCATGAGAACGTTTCGTGACCGCTCGCTCGTCTTCCACGCAAGCAGTAGGAGTGCTGCGACGGTGGCGCCGCTCTGTCTGTCCTGCTTGATGGACGCCGCCCGGACCCGAGCAGGAACGCTGCGATGGCGTCTGTTTGCTCTGCACTGGGTAGCCACTTCAACGCCATCCGACAATCCCGCGTCCAGTGTCCATCACCGGCGAAACAGTCTCGACTGTAACGTCACGCGCCGGACGCCAGCCACATCCCCTCTCTCCGGTCTCTGAGTCACCGTCTGCATGGCATGCTTGGCAGTGGATGCAGCCAACAGCCAAGCCGATTGCCCACTCCACTTGGACTCCGTATGGTGATCTGGTGTTGACCACGGAGATGGGGATGGATCGTGGCATGACGCGGTGGTGGCTGCCACGCCGGACCCAAATGATCGTCCAATGTTGCGCCCTGACTGGTTCCAGTCAAGGCACCAGCCAATGAGCGCGCGAGCTGCGAGATCTGCGACATGGGATGTCACCGCTTCAGCTTCGAGGCGAACACTTGAGACTTTGGTGCGAAACCCTGGCGAAACCCTAGGCGTCCACTAAAACCCTGATTCCGGACCGGCTAATGCACCAAGACGCAACTGCGTCTGGCACACGAAACAAATTGCGTGTGGATAAACCACTTGGTTTCACTATTGGGCACAAATTTAGACGCTGATGTTCAAGCAGAGACAACACCACCACCGCAACGCAACGCCACTTGCTCGTGGCACTCGCTCTACAGCCCCGCCCTACCGCCCTACCGCCGTCCTACTCGCAGCAGAGTAATGATCAGTGCACAATTGGCATGACCTCACCACTGCTCCCGCGCCACCGAGACTCGCCGCGATTTCCGCCTCCCTCCTCCACGGACACGGACGCCTTCTTCGGCGCCACGCTCTCCTCCTCCATCTCCTCCTCTTCACACCCTCCGCCGCCGCCGCCGTCGAATGATGAAGTCCTCGACATAGCGGCGCTAAGCGCCGAGTTCGCCGACATGTCGTCGCCCACGACGCAGTCCATGCGCATCCGCCTGCGCAAAGCCAAGAGTATGCGCGCCACGGCCGCCGCGGCGCTTCGAGGTGACGGACAGGCCGACGGCGACGGCTCCGAGCCGCCTAAGACCGAGAGGCGGCTAGTTGCACGCGTCAAGAAGAACCGCCACGCTCAGGAGGCGCGCGGTACGCCCCACCAGCATCGTCTTATGGTGTTGTGGCACTCATAAACTCACTCACCCGTCTTGCTGTCGATTTGTGTGTATGTAGCCTTCCGGAGGCGACTGCGGCTGGCAGCGCGCACGGCCGTGGGCGTCATGGCCGCGGGTCTCATCCAGACGCGCGCACCGTCCGACTCGTCGCGCCAGTGGTTGCTGCTGCCGTCCAGCTACTACTTCGGCGGCCTCACCTACGCTGCCACCATGGTGGTGTTCGCGTCCGCGCCCACCGTGGGCGGCGTGCTACAGAACATTTGGCAGATCGACCTGGGCGTCGCCATCGCGCTGCTCTTCAACTTCGTCGTGTTCGCTGCCGTGCCGCTCACGCAGCGTGACCTCGTGACCGTCTCCTCGGCGCTCAGCGGCGCCAAGTACCTCGTGAGCCTGCGCGACTGGAGCGTCGCGCTCCCGCTGCTGCTCGCCTTCACGTTCATCATGCAGATCTCGCCCGTGCAGTCCAATGTCAAGAAGTTCGCCGTCAGCACCACCCTCTTCTTCAGTGAGTCGCCTGAGTCGCCTGTCGAGGCATGGTTGAAGTGTGGATGACCCAAGGCGACTGGAGGACTGACGGACCGATTGCTTCGTGTGTCGTGGTAGCGCTGACGATCGTGAGCCCCATGAACCCGATCCATCAGACGGAGCGCAAGGACCTGACCGACAGCTACTTCGGCACGCACAATCTCATCAACAATCTGGCCATGTACAGCGTTGTGGGCGCCGTCGGCACGCTCATCTCGCTCGGCATCATGCTGCTGCCCGTCCCCGTCTTGTACGTTGTTATTGCCTTGTTGCTCGGTGTATTCCTTCGAAGTACTAAAGCTCTGATTGTCTTCGTAGCGCGATCCGGAAGCTGCGCAAGCAGATGGAGAGCGCGCCGCAGGACATCCGCGAGATCCTCAACCTCATTATGGACGCGTACTGCTTCCGCGCCAAGGACATCAAGCAGATGGACTTCTTCCGCCTGCGGCTGGAGCGGCAGCTCGAGTACGCGCACAAGCGGCTCGCGCGCATGCAGGAGCTGCTGGACGACTGCTGGTGGGAGGAGCTCGTGGGCGTCGGGCTCGCGCTCCAGTTCAACAAGACGGTCACCAAGCAGTTCGTCAAGCTGTACGCGCGGCTGCTCAAGGATCTCGTGGCCATGAAGTTCGCCATCCAATGCGAGACGGGCCACTGGACGCACGTGGTGCTCATGAAGAAGATGCAGAAGCCGCTCTACGTGCTACAGAGCGAGGCGAACGACCTGCTGGAGGAGATCGAGGCCAACGTGCGTCGGTCCGTGCGCAGCATGGGCTCGCCGCGGTTCGCGCACCTCGAGGGCGCGCTGGAGCGGCTGCTCGCGCGCTATTCGCATCTGTGCGGCGAAGTGCTGGCGTCCGAGGTGCACTCGGCCGAGGACGTGGGCAAGACTATGGCTATGAACCTGTTTGTGTACTCGTTCCACGCGTTCGCGCACTCGCTGTACGAGTTCCAGGAGCAGTTCAACCGCAAGAACTTCTCGGCGCGTTACCGCGTCAAGAACTTCGTCAAGCTCGTCTGGAACGGCGTGGTCGAGCGGGGCAACTACCCGCGCAAGCTGCTCTTCTTCTCCTTCCGCACGACGCTCGCCGTGCTCATCGGCATCTGCTGCGCCACCTTCCTCTTCACCTTCAGCTCCAACGCGCCCACTGCTATCGCCATGGTCGCCACCTACCACATTGGTGTGTGCTGTTATTATCTAGACCATGAAGCTTGACCACTCACTCACACACTCACCATGTTGCTTATCGCCAGGCGGGACGTACTCCAACACGATCAACCGCGTGACCGGACTGGTGGCGGGCACGGTGGTGCCGTCGATCCTGAGCTTCTTTGTGTGCAAGGCCTCCAACGACGTGCTGTACAACTTCCTCAACAACGCGGTGCTGTTCGTCTGGACCGCCGGCTCCATGTACGTATACTTCACGGCGCGCTACATGAGCACGGCGGGCATGGTCTCGGCCTATATGGCTGTCTCGGTGCTGCTGAGCAACTCGTGCCGCACCAGCTCGAGCATGAGCGCCACCTCGTCGCTGTCGTACGCGACGCTGACCGAGAATTCGATGGGCATCATCATCTTGATGCTCGTGGAGCTGTGCATTCGCCCGCACAGCGCGCGCGACCTGCTGCGCGGCAACATCCAGAACACCATGACGCTGTTCCGTACCACCTTCCAGCGCGTCTTCGAGCACCACCTCGTGGCCACAACGCCCGCGCGCGTGTCTCCGACGGGAAGCAGCACGATCAGCGAGCCGACGGAGACCGAGAACGATTCGTCCAGCGAGTCCTCGGCGTCCTCGTCGATGCTTCTGAGCGTCCCCGCGATCAAGGAGCTGCGCAGACAACTGGATGCGTCAGTGCCCCAGCTCCTGGAGGAGCAGGCGACGCTTCTACACGACGCCGAGATGGAGCCGAGTCTATGGAAGCCACCGTTCTCGCTCGAGAAGTACCGAGGCGTGCTCGACGCGAGCCACAAGGTGCTCGCGCACCTGCGGATGCTGCTGGACCTGGTTGAGTGGCACGCCAAGCGGCGCGCGGCGTCGGCGAGCGGCGGGTTCGACACTCGACTGCGGCGTGCGCGCAAAAGCCACATCGACGCCGACATTCGCGCCGCTTACGACGCTCAGCAGCAGGAGGAGCAGCAGCGGATGAGCGATGACGGGTCCTGTGGAGGCGACGCCGGTGGATTCCTTCCCCCTCTATCGCTGTCTCCCCCTCTAGGACCGACGCCTGCCCGCCCCAGGAGAATGACGCGGCAGAAGTCCATGATGGTACGCGCTTTGCCGTGGGAGCAGAGCCAAAACACATTCGAGACCGGCGTCGACGAGGCCTTCGACACGCTCACGACGCTGTTCGGCAAGGAGTTCGCAAGCTCGGACGCGGCCGACCACGCCATCTTCCTGCAAATGAAGGAGGCCTTCCGGCTGGCGGATGTGCACCGGCGAGGCGAAGTAGACGCGAGCGAGCTGGTCGTGCTGCTGGAGAAGCTCATGCCGTACGTCGGTGGGCAGGGCCACGTGCAGATCCTGGACCAGTATGTGGATGAGTTCATGGCACTCGTGGATAAGAACCACGACGGGAAGATCACGTTCGCCGAGTTCATGCAGGCACTGAACGAAGGCTTTCGCCTCGAGCTCGAGATGTACGAGAACGAGAGCTTCCTTGGCGCGAAGGCAGAGACTAGCACGTCCCCGCCGGCGACATCGGACGGACAGCAGCCGCCTCAGCTGGTGCCTAGTAAGAGCATGCGGCTCGTGACCAAAAGGCAGACATCACAAACATCAACCGGCTCGACAGAAGAGGAGTTGTCGGATGACAGCTCGGCTGCATCGACGAAAGCCGTCCAGTCGTCACCCTCATTGGCCTCAGCAGCGCCAGATACTTCCACCAACTCGAGCTTTATTGACGTGTCAAAGCTGGGATCCTACTTCTTCGGCACCGGTTCGACCACCAGCACTACAGATCCTAGCAGCGAGGGCATTAGGATAGACAGCGGTCAGTCGTGGACGTCGTCGGCTCTGACTGCGAGTGCCAGCGGAAGCGGCAGCAGTCGGAGGTTCGCGCTGCCGCGTCGGTCGTCCAGCAGCGAGTCGTCGGCACCGGAGGCGCTGCTCAACGTCGAGTCATTCTCGATCCGCGAGGCGGCCGCGGCGCTCAAGCAGAGCTACGGCGAGTTCTTGCTGGCGGCGGTGGACGACCACGAGAAGCGCGTGGCCATGGAGGACTTCATCGTCATGAGCTGCCTCATCAGCGCGTGCGAGGACCTCGCAGCCACGCTCGCCGCGCTCAGCACGCTCGCCGCGTCGTGAATCGTCCCATGGGTCAATGATTAGATAACTTCCTTGAAGCAGTGTATGACAGAACTCCACTAGCCAACGGCAGTAGAAGTCCATGAGCTCCGCATTTGCTCCCTCACACCCAGATATTCGTAGCATCTCGGTTTCCAGATGTGCACGTGACTTGCGCCGCCAATAATACACCAATTCTTCGTATAAATCAGTTTGTCAAGTTCGCAGTGGAACGCACAGCATTCCAGAGCAGTTACGGAAAATCGGATGAGAGTATCTGGGTATGCCATCGTCGACGACGCCGCACTTTCAACAAGCTGTCGAAGGCTTTCGTTCTCACCGAGGTCTCCAGTGATGCGAGACGACAGATCGTCGAAGCGATCCCATAGAAGCCCGTACATTTGGTGTAAAGCTTCCATATTGCTCGATGATGAGTCTCGCGGTTCACTGCAGGACTGCTTCATCTCAGCGACCACGTCGGAAATAGATCGTGAGGCCCAAGAAAGCGGGGCTATGATTGGTGGCTCATCGTTCTCCACCTCCTTCTCCTGACGATCAGGCGGGAGAACACCAGCCAATATCGCTAAGTCACCCACCACAGTGCTGATACGCATACGCTTCGATGGATCGTTCGCGCACATCCTCTTCACCAGCGACCACTGCTCGTCCGAACACAGCTCGGGACGCAGCGGCAGCTTCTGCAACTGAACCACGTGGTACTTGACCGACATGTTGTCGAGGTTCCCCCACGGGGTTGGATAGAACTCTCGCTCGTCCTTTTCCAACTCGATTAGCTTCACCACATGCAAGACCTCCACGATGTACATGCCGAGGGCGTAGACATCAGACGCGGATGACCGCTGCGACGCTCCTTTCTCGAGACACTCGGGCGTCACCCACTGCCACGTGCCACTCAGCTGCACCTCGTCCTGGCCATTGAGCGCCGACTCGAAGCTCAGACCAAAGTCCGTCACCTTAGCTTTCCCATCGCTTCCCACCACGATGTTATTGCACTTGGGGTCACCGTGGATGACGCCACGGGCATGAAGGTACTGGGTGCCCAGCGAGGCCTCCTACAGCTTATGCCATATCTCATCCAGACGATCACGCAGGTACTTGTCAAGCGGCCCGTTGTTGGCAAACTCACACGCGAAGAATGGCGTCCCAACGTGACAAGCGCCAAATAGGCGAACGACATGGGGATGGCTCAGATTGAACCAAATGTCGACCTCGCGCTCGAACACCCGCCGCATCTTCTGCTTCTCAACATTGTCCCCGCACCCACTTGCAGTATTTGCAATGCGGGCCGAGTCCGAGGTGACAGCTGTCGCGTCCGAGAAGTAACTCGTGTTGCTCGACCCCGACACCTTGACCTGCTTGACGACCACCTCCGAGTCCAGCCACTTGGCCCGATAGACGCTTCCGAACCCGCCATCATCTAACCAGTTGGGTTGTCAATCACCAACTCGTACCATGGGAGGAACCACGGGGGCATTGCGATCAGCACGTCGGAGTCAGCGTGCTGGCTCATGCCATCAAATGCCTTTCGCATCACTGCTAGCTGCGCATCCGAGTAACCTGCTCCATGCGAGTCGATCTCTCCCATCAAGAGCGTCAGGAAGGCGATGCGGTCCTCCTCCGAGTTCAACTCGTTCATGACCAGCAATGTGCGCGAGATCTCAGACACAAACACCTCCATTTGCCGCTTGCGCTGCTCCTCCCATCGCGCTTTCCGATTGCTTTCGGCGACATCCGAGCCGTCGAGCACATATCAGACGCGAAGGACGCTTTCCCACCTTTCAGCTGCCCAGGAGAATGCCAGCGCTCTAGCCCGAATGTACCGCTTGTTGTTGGGGTCGACCCGCTCATGCCGAAATCGAAGAGCTTGACCAACATGCCACTGCCCACCAGAATGTTGCTTGGCCGAAGGTTGCCGTGGATGGTCTGACACTCGTGGAGATATCCCAAACCCAACGCGGCCTCGTAGAGGAACCTCCACGGTGTCCGTCGTGTCCCTGAGCGGTCGCAGGCTGCGAGGTGCTCGGTAAGGATCCCGTTGCTTGTGAACTCGCACACGAAGAAGTGGTGACCAACGTTGCACGCACCGTAGAGTTTGATTACGTTTGGGTGGCGCAACTGGTGCCACACCGCCACTTGCTCCTGGAAAATCGTAAGCGAGGCTCCTGGGACGAACAGCTTGAGCGTGACGTCGGCGTCCAGCCACTTGGCTCGGTACTCGCTCGTGCCACCAGGTGTCAAGAGAGTGACCTCGAACGGAGGAATGAACCAGCTCATTGCCGTCCATGAAGACAATGTCGGAATTAAACCATCCACATTGCGAGCCGTGTCTCGAGGGCGCACTATGTGCCTGGTCAAAAGGTGCTGGATCGCTAGGTGGCCGTGCTTGCCAGCGAAGAACATCGCAGTTTGCCCGTGCCAATCGACTTGACTTGCATTAGCGCCACACTTCAAGAGACACTGCACAACTTTAAGCTTTCCTCGCTCAGTCGCATCCATCAGTGCCGTAGCACCATCTTCTCGCGCTGCGTTCACATCCGCACCAGCATAAACCAACTGTTAAATCGTCTTGATCTGGTAGCGATCCGCCGCGCACATCAATGACGTCTGCCCACGGTCAGCGACTGCGTTCACATCGGCCCCAGCGGCAATGAGATAACCCACGACCTCCGAGCTCGAATTCATCATCACTGCAGCGTGCATCAGTGCAGTCGACCCACGCTGGTCAACTGCATTCATGTCAGCCCCGCGATCGATGAGAAGCTTGGCCACAGCCGGGTCGTCTCAACGCGAGGCTGATATCAGTGGGGTACCCACGCCTACTGCAAGTGCATTCAGGTTGGCCCCAGCCTCGACGAGGAAACGGACGATGTCGATGGTGTTACCTACTGCAGCTCACAATAGCGCTGTTTGCCCATTCGCGCCTGTTGCGTTCACATCGGAACCTGCGTCGACAAGACAACGCAGAGCATCGAGGTCAATGCGTGGCGCCGCGACGATCAAGGCGGTCTCGCCGCCTTCTCGCGCTGCGTTGACGTCGGCACCCGCTTCAACGAGGCACCGCACCATGTCCCAATCGATGCGCGCCGCCGCCTGCATCAGTGGTGTCCATCCATTCGTTGCCGCTAGATTTACATCGGCTCCTGCCTCAATGAGGTATCGCACGACGTCCAGCTTGTTATCTATTGCCGCGTACATCACCGGCGTCAACCCGTTGTTGTTTGCCGCGTTCACGTTCGCTCCGGCGTCGAGAAGACACTGCACGTCTGCTACATTTCTTGATACCGCAAACGCCAGCGCCGTCTGGCCATCTTTCTGCGCCACATTGACGTCGGCGCCATTGGCAATGAGATATCGGGCGATATCCATGTTGTTGTAGGCAGCCGCGAACAACATCGGTGTCATCCCGTCATGTGCAACGCCTTCCACCTCAGCGCCTGCTTCGACGAGACATCGTGCGACGTCCAGGCTGCCACCTTGGGCCGCAAACATGAGGGATGTCTGCCCGTTGTTGTCGGCTGCGTTTGTATCGGCGCCAGCGGCGACAAGGCGCTGAACAAGGTCCAGATCCCCGGCCACCGCTGCCAACATGACGGGCACCGTGCCTTCCCATCAGTCACGTTCACGTCCGCGCCAGCGTCTATGACGTAGTGAACAGCCTCTGGCTTTTCGTTCCCGATCAGGCGCGTCAAAATAGATACCCCATCGGACGGCGTGACGTTCAGGTCCGCGCCCGCGTCAACTAAAGACTGCACGACATCTGCGTCGGCGCGGTGGATTGCTGCACAGGCCAGCGGTGTAAATCCGCTCAGAGTGCTCGCGTTCACGTTCGTGCCGGCGTCGAGCAGCAGTCTCACCACGTTCAAGCGACTTGCTTCTACCACGTACATGAGCGGCGTCGTCCCACACTTGTTGGCCGTGTTCACGTCCGCTCTCAAGTCCACGAGCCACCGCGTGGCGTCCGTCGCTCCCTGTCGGGGCGCCAGCATGAGCGGCGTCCGTCCCTCCGCGTCTGGCACGTCCACCGGCACGTCGTCCTCCTGGACCAGCACGCGCACCATGTCCTCGCCGCCGAACCAGCTCACCGCCGAACCAGCTCACCGCCAGCATCATCATCCCATGTGCGTCCATTGCTGGTCCCTCCTTCGCGCTGCTCGCCATCGCCCATCAAACCAGGGAGGGAGTCGAAGCAGTGGTATCTTGCCGGAGGAGAGGGCTGTGGGCCCTCGCTGGCTGACTTCACTCACACGATCCACCGTGGATTCCACAGGGTAGAAGCGGACCGCCCGCCGTCTCCACCATGACCGGAGACTGACACCATCACCTAGTATGCGTCGTCAGGACACCAGAGGGACCTGCGCAGGGCTGACGTGGCGCCTAATGCCTCGCCATCCATCCTCCCCGCAGGTGGCCGATGATGTGGCATGGCATATCAGGGAATCCACACAGCTCGCAGCCTTGTATCGTATACTTTTGTGATTTACAGTCATCTCTAATCATACAAATATTAAGTTAAATTTATCCGTACCCTGTTCCTCCAATCTATTTACTCTTAGAAAGCTGCACGCGACCATGATGCGCGTCCATCACGCCGCCTTCTTCTCCATTCGCACGCCCTCGCCAAGATCCCTGGCATCGGTGCGTCTCTTGCGATGGCATCATCACTGTTCTCCTTCCTCCCTGTTCATCGCTTTCTCATTCTACAATCTCCCTCCTCTCCAACAAGCGGCCTCTAGCAGACAGCAATCACCACAGCGCCTGACGCGATGGAGACCGACGCGCCCGCCGTCCAGTACTCGCGGGAGCTGCCGGGCACGGCGACAGCCACGCGCGGGGCCGTGCGCATGTCGGACATCCCTAGCCTGTACGACCCCAAGTGGACGCTGTACACCAACCTGATGGAGGCGCGGCGGTCGCTGGACCCGGAGGGCACGGGCGCGCTGTTCGGCTCGCGACCGCGCGACCCGCAGACCGGCGAGGTCGTGGACGGCGAGTACGAGTGGGTGACGCTGGGCGAGTTCATCGCCGACGTGGAGGCGTGCGCGTCCGGCATGAAGAGCAAGCTGGCGCTGCCGCGCGGCGCCATCGTGGGCGTGTTCAGCAAGAACCGGTATGAGTGGGTACTGGTGGAACACGCCACGAGCCGCATGGCGTACACGCTGGTGCCGCTCTACGATACGCTGGGCCCGACGGCCATCCCGTTCATCATGAGCCACACGGACATGTCGGTCGTCTTCTGCGCCAAGGAGCAGTTCAAGACGCTCATGGGCTGCATCGACCAGTGCCCCACCGTCAAGACGATCGTGCAGTTCGAGGACGACGTGGACGCCGAGGAGATCGAGCTGGCCAAGCAGCACAATGTGCAGTTGCTCAAGCTCTCGGAACTCAGGGCGTTCGGCAAGGAGCACGTCGCGCCCGCGGACCCGCCACTCCCGTCCGACGTGTGCACGATCTGCTACACGTCGGGCACGACGGGTAACCCCAAGGGCGTGATGCTGACGCACGCCAACATGATGGCGGCGGTCGGCTGCTCGCTCAACTACGTGCTCATCAACAAGGACGATGTGCACCTGTCGTACCTGCCGCTGGCGCACTGCTTCGAGCGCGTGATCCAGACCGCCGTCATTTACGTGGGTGCGCGCGTGGGCTTCTTCCAGGGCAACGTGGCCAAGATGCTCGAGGACCTGGCGGTGCTCAAGCCGACCATCTTCCCGGGCGTCCCGCGCGTGCTCAACCGCATCCACGGCAAGATCACGCAGGGGGTGGCGCACGCGGGTGGCATCAAAAAGTGGCTGTTCGACACGGCGTACGCGTCCAAGCATGCGGCGCTGGTGGCCGACAGCACGGCACGGACGCACATGCTGTGGGACTGGCTGGTATTCAACCGCGCCAAGGAGGCGCTGGGCGGCCGCGTGCGCCGCATGATGAACGGCTCGGCGCCACTGTCCGTGGACGTCAAGCAGTTCGTACAGGTGGTCTTCGGCGTGCCCATGCTCGAGGGCTACGGGCTCACGGAGACGGCGGCCGTGACGGCCTGCTCCACGGACGACATCCCGTCGGGCGACCACATCGGCATCCCGCTCGCGGACGTGCAGATCTGCCTCGAGGACGTGCCCGAAATGAACTACACGAGCCGCGACGAGCCTCGACCGCGGGGTGAGATCCTCATCAAGTGCCCCAACCTGTTCGTCGGGTACTACAAGGAGCCCGAGAAGACCAAGGAGGTGATCGACGAGGACGGGTGGTTCCACTCGGGAGACATCGGCTGCTGGAATCCGGACGGCACGCTCAGCATCATCGACCGCAAGAAGAACATCTTCAAGCTGCAGCAGGGCGAGTACGTCGCGCCCGAGAAGGTCGAGGGCATCTACATCAAGAGCCCTCTGATCGCGCAGGCGTACGTGCACGGCGACTCGCTGCAGAGCTTCCTGGTGGGCATCATCGTGCCGGACGCCGACGTCGTGCGCAAGTGGGCGGCCGACAACGGGATTGACGCGACGCTCGAGAATCTGTGCGATTCCAAGAAGCACCCAGAGCTCGCGCAGGCCATCGCCAAGGACCTGGAGGAGCTCGGCACGCGCTACAAGCTGTTCGGCTTCGAGCGCGTGCGCAAGTTTCGGCTGCATGCCGAGCAGTTCACGGCCGAGAACGACTTGGCTACGCCCACCTTCAAGCTCAAGCGGCCCGCGGTCGCCAAGCGCTTCCGCGCGGAGATCGATGAAATGTACAGTGAGTAGCCGCCGTCCTCATGCATGATAACCCTTGACAAAGTGAGCGGAAGTGTTCACAGACACACCTGGACGTCATATCACACTCTTGGGATTCATTACGAGGCTTTACTTCACTTGTACGCTCTACAGGGCGAGGGCGAGCGCCGTCAGGGCGGTGGCAATGGCGCTGGTGGCCGCGAGGACCGCTCGTGAGGACGCGGCGTTGCTACCGGACGACACGGAGTCGATAGAGCCGGCAGCTGAGTCGCTGGCGCTGTCGTCGCCGACCGTCACGTCGGCGCTCGAGTCGGACGAGATGTTGGGCGTGACGAAGCTGATGCCCTGCTTGGAGCAGTAGGCGACCACGGGGTCGACGAACTCGCTCATGAGCTGCAGGTCCTCGTTCGTGGGTAGCGTGCAGTCGGCCGGGTTGATCTCGAGGATGGCGTTCACGAGCGCCACGCACGCGTCGCTCTCGCACACCTTGGCCAGCTGCGCGTCCGTGGGCGCGCCCGTGAGCTCGGCCATCTGCACGCCCGTCTCCTTGGCGCACGCTGTGCGGTTGGGATTCGTCGTCAGCGAGCCCAGCTCGGCGTATGTGCACACGGGCACGGAGCTGTCGTCCGCGGCGGCCATGAGCACGCTCAGGGAGAGCGCCAGCAGCGTCAGGAGGGTGCGGGTCATGGTTTAAGGAAGTAGGGCAACAGGTAGAGCGCTTGGTGGCTTGGTGGCGAATTGGGGAATGGACGGCGGGGACTAGCAGAATGACATGCGTGATCCCAACAAGCGATTTAGTGTAATAGAGAAAATAATAGGCATTAACTATGGAAATGCGGGGGGGGGGGCACACTAGCCGTTACATTGGGTAGTGTTCAGTTCAAAACAGCCAGAATTCTTATTCCCGGACCACTATCTACGATCCGTTTTAAAAGAGTGTCAAAATACACTATCTATATAAATACCAATGTAGAGTGTTTAGAGTGATACGTTTAAAGTAGAACGTGGTTTGACTCGCTGTCTGGCTCGTTGTGTGAATGGTGCACTGTTGAAAGACAAGTCCAGTAGGGCGCGTGGGTGGCGTCAGTCGCGCGGCCATCCTACTTTACGATTTCCAAGCCAAAGGTCGACCGTGAGGCGATGAATGCAAAGGAGAACCGGTAAGGAATGTGCCCTGGGCGAAGGGAGACTACCACGCCACCTCGTATGTGTCCTTCGTATCTTCTTTGAAGCCGTCGACCACCAGTTGAGGCATGAGGGCACTCCTGCAACGCGCTTAAGGCGAGGAACAGTCCCTTTTCGAAGGTGTACAATGATACAACAAGCACGCAGGGACCCTCTTCAAGGTAACGAGGCAGTACTTTTGTCGCACGGTCTTGTAATCGCGAGTGCCTACGACTACGCCGCGACGGGTGGAAGAATAGGCTAGCTACGTGAGCCGTGATTGTAGTACAGATACCCCTCCAATGGAGTAATGGTGCCAGTCGCATTAAGAACATCGTCGACTGCAGTAAGTAGAGCGGATGCAAGCGCTGCACTGCGTGCCTCACTCGTGTCGTGATAGCAATAGGGAAAGTGGTAGCAGCCTTCAAGCTAGGACGGGCGGCTGCTTTACTCGTGTTGCGCTATGGCTCCATCTCTACTGGAGTGCCACCGACCCGCCGTGTCACTATTGCTAGCGGCATAAAAGTTCTCACTGGTGCCGAACACGAGCATTGTCGACTACTAACGGAGCGCGCGAATTCGTTGCCAAGGGCCTCGCCTGCTTCCTCTCCCAGTAGCGGGAGGAATCGCAAGACAATCACGCAATAGGTACCGGAGCGCACTCAGCACGACTCTGGGGGTGCAGAGCCACATCCTGGCAAGCGCTCACGATCTCTAGCGAGGCAGCTTCAGTCTACTGCGCGCTGTTGTCGCTCTCAATAGTACGCGGGCCTCCAACACGTCTGCCACAGACACAAGGGGTCAGCATATTCATGTGTCCACCAACCAGTCCGGGGCCTGCGTGAGGGACCCTCGCATCTGGCGCTTACCTCCGCTCGCTTCGCGTGGTGACTGGGACGAACAAGCTAACTCCAGACGACATGCAGCCACAGGCGACATGTCGTACCCGTGAAGAGCACCAAATCCAGACACACCCGCGTCTCAGGCCATTCCACTTCGCCCCGCTGTCTCCTCTTCCTGCCCACTGCCGCCCTGCATTCCGCTGGTACTGTGCCCCATGTAGGTGGGGTTCCTGGCGTGTTTCTCGTGTTGTGCCGACAGAGAAATGGGAATCTCTTCACTCCAACTGGAGGCACCGCTACCGTCCCCACCGACTCACACTGGCCAAACGGCCACGGGGGTCGCGTGTCTCTCGTGATCGTTCACAGTTTTCATTTAGGACGCGACAACTTCAGTCTCCCTACCGATTTGATTGGCTGGAGGACGTCTGGAGGTTGAAGTCGCTCCAGTAGTCGGTCCCCTTCCCCTCCCCCCCAGTCGGTTTATGACGGTCGGTTGGGCGGGTAGGTCGATCTACCGCCAATTACATCACCCGAATAGAAGACTGTATACGTTCATAAGGCATTCAACGTGAACGTTCACGACAACGGACTTGTCAGCGCAAACATCCCCTACCCACGTCTCACTCGAGTAATCGCTAAATTTAGTGTAAATCATAGAAGTTTTAGTTTATAATCATAACATTTTAGTATTGGGTACGCCAACTTGTACAAAACGCAACTACTGGTTATTACGGCCGAAGAGATGATTTTAAGAGGTTACATTCATGATTTAGCGTTTCGCAGATCGTTCAACACAATCAACTTGTGTTTCAGGTGCATCCATCACGATCTCTTGATCCCTCCTCTGTCTCATGAACGTGTTCCCACCTCTGCGCTCTCCTTACTCGGTTGCCGTCGCCCGCTCCGCCATCTCTCAGTAACCAACGAGCCATCTCGTGCACACATCCAACACCTGTTCCAACTCCCAACAACCATGGCCACGGTGGACGCGACGACCAAGACCTGGGTGGCCGAGAACCGCGACGTGACCCGCGACCGCGTCACGAGCCACGCGACCGCCTCGGGCCTCAAGGCCGGCGCGACGACGCTTATGGTCACGGGCCCGGCCGCGTACATCGCCAACATGAAGTGGCGCGCCTTCCGCACGCGGCTCAACATGAGCGCCAAGACGGCGCTGGTTGTGTCCCCTGCGCTCGCGGCGTTCTCGTTCACGTCAGAGCAGCTACTCGCGACCGCTGTCAAGAATCCCAAGAAGTACCTCGCGACGATCGACGGCGAGCTGGCGGAGCAGACGCACGTGCAGTCCAGGCTCAAGCTGTGGCAGCGCGCCGCCAACTACGTATTCGACCACCCGTACAAGGTGCTGGTGTCGGTCAGCACACCGCTCGTGGCCGGCATCTTCGCCATGCAGCACGCCAACAAGAACATTACGGCGTCGCAGCAGGTCATGACGACGCGCATCTACGGCCAGGGCGCTGTGGTTGTGCTGCTGCTGAGCTCCATGGCCTTCCACGACTACATGTCCAAGCGCGGCCGCTTCGA
>JAASGW010000559.1:0-20356 GCA_023334395.1 Phytopythium sindhum | reverse complement strand
GCGTACCGTCAAGGTGTACAGTGTACTCCATTGTCGATCCAATGGCTGTCACGGTATGATTGTGAACCGAGACGCGAACGCTTCGCTTAACATGCTGCTGCTTCTCGAGTGCGAGCTTCGTGGTCGTGCCAGGCCGCCTGCATTCTCCAGAAAATATCGTGGCAACGTCTAGTGTCCACGAGTGCCTTGGCGCTGCAAAGCGTCGAGGAGGCTCGTAGATAGCCAGCTCAGGAATTGTTCCTTGAACCAGAACGTCGGGGGGGGGGAGGCTTCGATTTTTAATGGACGTTCGGGTATAATCCGTTAATAAGTGAATGCTCAACCACAAGAATGTGCCAATCGCCTCAAAAGCGACCCAAAAGAAGTAGTTTCGCCCCAAAATAAGCCTTCCAGAACTGCCTCACACTAGCGGGCCACCCAACACCAGAACATGGCGCGGCCCACATCGCAAAAAGACCCATCAGCTCCACGACCGGGAGCTCGCGCGCCACTGTAGCAGACAGAAACAGACAAAGACCGACAGGATGGTGCGCTTGCTGGCCACGAACATGCTCAAGGCGGCTGCCGGCTGTCGCAGCGCGCGCCTGGCGCGGGGCTTCGCGTCTTCCACGAACAACAAGCTTGCGTCGCTCTGCGGCAAGAACTTCATGTCGACCACGCAGCTCTCGTACGTTGCTTCGTGCTGAAGAGTCGTTGAAATCTGTCGCGCTGATGATATCATGGAATGATGATGCGTGCAGGACGGACGAGCTGCTGGGGCTGATCGAGAAGGCGCAAGAGTTCAAGGCGACCTACTCGAACCCGGAGACCAAGGCTACCGCTCCCAAGGCACTGTTGCTGCACGGCCATGCACATCGTGCTTTACAGAACGCATTGGCTTGAAATGACCTGCGTGTCGTGTTGTCTTTCTGATGTGTGTTGCAGCCGCTGACGGGCGAGATTTGCTCGATGATCTTCCAGAAGCGCTCCACGCGCACGCGGTGCGTTGCTGCTGCTTGTATTGATGGTAATTGCTGTCGAGAAGAATGCCATGAAGCTAACAACCTGAGATTCCTCTGTATGTGTATAGGATCTCGAGCGAGGTGGGCATGCACCTGCTCGGCGGCAAAGCGCTGTTCCTGTCATCGGATGACATCCAGCTTGGCGTGAACGAGACGCTCAAGGTTAGTCAACGAGCGCAACAGGCAGCAACGTCGAGGGCTTGGTCAGTTAGCTGACAGATTGCATTTTGCTTGTCCAGGACACGGCGCTGGTGCTCTCGCGCTTCAACAGCATCATTCTGGCGCGTGTGTACGCGCACAAGGACGTGCAGGAGCTCGCTGAGCTGTCGAGTGTTCCCGGTGAGGATCGAACATAGAGCCGTCGCTTTATGCCATGCGTTTGCGCTGACTTTGTGTTGTGCTCTACCTTTTGTCCAATGCAGTTATCAATGCGCTGTCGGAGAAGTACCACCCTCTGCAAATGCTCGCGGACTACATGACCGTCAAGGTGCGTCCGCCTCCACTTGTCGACGCGGCTTGGACTCTGGCAGTTTTTTTTTCTAACATGTCCATTATTAACTTTTGCAGGAGCACTTTGGCAAGCTCGAGGGCCTCACCTTCTCTTGGGTGGGCGACGGCAACAACGTGCTGCATGACTACATGCTGGCAGCCCCGAAAGTCGGTATGGTACCAACAAACCTGCTCAATGTTGCAACTTGGCCCAAATCAGCGAGTGGACAGTCTCCTCAACGCCTCCAATTGTGGTGAACAATACTATATAGGCGCCAACATCCAGATCGCGACGCCTGTCGGCTACGAGCCCGACGCTGACGTCCTCGAGGAGACGAAGCGCCTGGCCAAGGTTTGTGAACTGCTAGCTCCTTCCACTGATGAATACGACTGGCGCGTCTGATAAAGCCTTTTGACTCGTACGTTGTCAGATTGCGGGCACCAAGGTGCTGACGACGACGGACCCGAACGAGGCCGTTAAGAACGCCAACGTGGTCGCCACGGACACGTGGATCAGGTTAGTTCCTACACGCCGGTGCCGTTGTCGAGAATCTTGTCTGGGAGACTGATCACTAACAGTTTTGTCATTAACCTATTTACCATGACAGTATGGGCCAGGAGGAGGAGTCGCAGGTGCGTCTCCGCCACTTCGCGGGCTACGAGGTGACCAACAAGATGCTGGAGGCGGCCGACAAGGACCATGTGTTCCTGCACTGCCTGCCCCGCCACCAGGAGGAGGTGCACGACGAGGTACGGCTCAGACATGTTCCTCGATGCCACAACGACTCAGACATTTATCTGACGTTTGCTCCTGAACCCTCTCGTTTACCCATGCAGGTATTCTACTCGGACAAGTCACTCGTCTTCGACGAGGCGGAGAACCGCCTCTGGACCGTGATGGCTGTCTACGCCTCGCTGCTCGGCAAGTTCTAGGTCATCTATAAACGTGTTCAGGGCCAAGAGACCTAGCTCGCCTAATTTCCAATCGATGCCCACAAGCTCCCGATACTACTGTGAACGCGTATGGCTGTCGCTCAAAGTGTGGTCGTGTGGCTACATGGGTAAACAGATCATTCAGGCTTGAGATCACTTCAAATAACTGTATTCACCATCCACTACGTTGTTGGTAAGGCGTACTTCTATTTCCAGTAGAGACAGACAGCGCCGCCATTTCGTCAACCAGCGCGTTCTCGATCGCCTGAGTGAACTCCTCGGCTTCTTCAGGTGCAGCAAGCGCGGCTCGCTCGAGGTACTTGACCACAGGGTCATTATCTGGGATTGGTGACGACTGGTGCGAGCGCAAGCGAGTGTAGAACTCAAAGATGGTTCCCGTAGGTTGCCCGCTTGAGTCACCGGGCAAGGGCCTTGCGATGCCCCAACCTTCCTCCAAAAAGATCTTCCCAAGCGATTCACACTCTACCAAGACCGCCTGCCACACAAGCACCCAGCGGTCCGCTTCGTTGAGCACGTTGGCGACGCTGAGGCAGTTGTACCTCGCTTCGCCGTCTCTGTCACTACTAAACTGGAACTTGGACGCCATCACGTACTCGGAGTCTGGAAGTCGCACTATCACTGGTTCGCGCTCCTTGCCATGCATAATTGGCGCAAACTTGTGCAGAGCATATGCAGCGTTCGGGAAGGCGAACGGGACGACATGCGCGTCCGTCACCTCTGCGTACTCGCAGGCATCGTCGCTATCCCATTTGCGAACGCATCTGAAGCCATGTTCGTTCTCGGGTCCAACCTCTGGCATCTTGCACTTCTTCAGCACACTGTCTACGTGCGCATACCTATTGTCGAACTCCTGACGGAAAAACTCGATGAGGTGCCGGTCGCAGTCATCAAACACCATGACTGGCCTTCGCCGTTGCGGAGGCACGAGAGCCGTCACTCGCTCCGAGGAGAATCCGGTCACCTGTAGCGAGTCAATGGCTTGCAATGACAGTGCATGGTGATGCCGAATAAGCGCGCGCAGCTCGCGGTTGACCCCTTCGACCAGGATCCGGCGCTGCTTCTGCCGAAAGGCGACGCCTCACCATCCAGCGCCGTGGCCCGCGGTAGCTTTGCGAAAGCGAGCATCGAGCCGGGACTGGATCTCGGCGATCTTGCTCTCGAGAGTCTTCGCCGTCTCGCGAAGCTCCTGCAGCTCTGTCTTCTTCTTGGCGCGGTACGCTCGCCGCCGCTGCGATATTAACGTGCGCTCACGCGAGTACAGTTCTTGTCGCACTGAAGGTGATGAGTCCCCGCCATCTCCTTCTTCGTCTGCACCGATACTGGTGTGTAGGACCCTATCAATCCCATTATCTCTACGGGACACGTCGACACAGGCAGGCTCCGCCCCGAAGTCGACCGCACCGTCGACCGCCAAACCGAGTGGGTCGTCCAGGATCGAGTGCCAGCTCTCGTCCAGAAGTGGCGTTCCCTTGAACGGCGCGACGGTCGGCGGCGCGTCAATGGAGAGCAGCAATGAGAACACGTCTTCCAGCGACGCGAGGCACTCGCTGGCCGCCTCCGCCGCGTCGTCACGCGCAAGAGCGCCATCCATTTCGGTCGTGGCGTCTATTGTGGCAGTCTCCGTATCATCATTGTACGCGCGTGAGAATGATGGTAAAGCGGCGTGCATAGCGGACAGAACTGCACGAGTCAGACCATGCTCAAGGCGTCTTCATGGCAAGCTGGACTGGTTTAACCGGGCTCGGCTCGGTGAACGCGGACGGCTGCCTGGTCGTTTCGCGCCTTGGCGTGGCGCTGGTGGTGCGCGTGTGTATGAACGGTCGCGTCTCTCGGCGGTTGGGATGTTTCCTCCCTGGGTGATTGCGAAAGGTTGCCCTCTTCTTGCTCACGTGGCCGTCCCCCTGCTGAGCTTCCCTCCAACCTGTTCAAGAATCGCGTTGCGAGCGAGCGCAGTCTTGGAGCGCGAGCCATCTTGACGCCAAGGTGGGCACGCCCAGGCACCGCGAGAGTGAGCGAGGTCGAACGAGAGCGAGGAGAGAGAGAGAGAGAGAGAGAGAGAGAGAGAGAGAGAAGAGAAGAGAAGAGAAGAGAAGAGAAGAGAGACGACTGGAAGCAGGCGGTGAGACCTGCCTGTTGCTTCAGCCGCCGTTGACTGTTGGCGCACGAGAGGAGGAGCGGTCGACTGACAGCCATGGCCGACGAAGCGGCGGGCGCAACGGCCAAGAAGGCCGAGGTCAACCCGCTCAAGTACATTGAGCAGCGCGTCGCGACGGCCTTCCCGACGCTCGTGGGCCCAAAGTTCACGGCCAAGTACGCGACCGAAGCGAACGAGTACGTCATGTCGACAGTCTTCGCTGCACTCGTGGCTTTGTCCAAGTCTAACGTTTTCATCTGCTGCTGTTTCATGACCTCAGGGCGTGCGTGAAGGAGTTCCTTGAGTCGGATGAGGTGCAGACATTGCTCTTCTCGGGCGACAACCTGATCGCGTCCATCAAGATGCCCGGCGCACTGCAGCGCGGCAAGACGATCTGCTTCACCAAGTTCCACAAGACGCCCATCACGTCCAAGAACATCCTCACAGACGTGTTCGTGAACGAGCTGGCCACCAGCAGCGTTGAGTACCTCGAGCGACTCATCTGCGAGGTGTACCTGCCACTGTTCTCCAACACGGCCAATCAGGAAGGCTGGGGCGAAGTGGCGTCGCGCGAGGTTGTGGACAAGTTTCACTCGTACATGGCGACGGTTTCGATCATCAGCGGGGCAACCAAGGGCGAGACGTGCTTGCCGCTTCCGCCGGTGGACAGCAACGCCACCAACCTGAGCAACAAGATCTCGCTGCTGGAAGGCTCGATCGTGATCTGGACCAAACAGATCAAAAACGTGCTCAAGCAGGACCCGGAGGATCTGCTCAAGCAGGGGCTGCATCCGACGCCCGATGCCGAGATCGAGTTTTGGAAGCTCAAGGCTGCCAACCTCAACTCCATCTTCGACCAGCTGCAGTCGAAGAAAGTCCGCAAGATTCTCACGGCACTCGACCGCAGCAAAAGCACGTACTGTTCCACGTTTGCACGGCTGTGCAAGGAGGTGTTCACGGCGCGTATCGAGGCGAACGACAACATGAAGTACCTGCGTACACTCGAGGAGTGGTTCATCCGTCTCAACAACGATGACGACTTCCCGAGCCTGACGGAGCTCTTCAAGCCGATGCTGCACATCATTCTGCTCATCTGGAAGAACTCTAAACACTACAATACGCCCGCGCGACTCGTTGTGCTCATGCGCGAGATCTGCAACTCGCTCATCAACCAGGCGCGCAAATACCTTAGTGGCGAGCTCATCTTCTCGCTGATCGACCAGGACGAGGCTGCGCAGGCTGTCGAGCAGCTCAAGACGACGCTGCAGGTGTGCAGCGCGTTCAAGAGTACCTACTTCGACTACAAGGCCACGGCGAACGCCGAGTGCCCGTCCAACCCGTGGCGCATCCAGGGTAACGCGTTGTTCGTGCGGCTCGACTCGTTCCTCGAGCGTTGCCACGACATCCTCGACCTGACGCAGACGATCGTGCAGTTCAGCAAGCTCTCCAAGATCGAAGTGGGCGGGACCAAGGGCAAGACGCTGACGCTGAGCGTGCAGCAGATCCATACGGACTTCACCGAGGCGGTCAACACGTTCAAGAAGGTGTCGAACGACATCATGGACGTGGGCGCGTCCAAGTTTGACGACAACTTTTACGACTTCCGCTGCAAGATCAAGGAGCTTGAGCGGCGCCTGGGGTCGGTGCTCACTCAGGGCTTCGATGACTGCTCAACCATCTACGGGCGGTTCAAGCTGCTCGACTCGTTCGAGGGCTTGCTCAACCGCCCGATCATCCAGGACGAGCTCGAGAAGAAGCACGTGGCGCTCGTGCAAAGCTACGGGCAGGACCTCAAGCTGGTCCAGGAGTTGTTTTTGCACTCGCGTGACGCACCGCCCATCAGCTGGAACCTACCGCCAGTAGCAGGAGCGCTCACTTGGTGTCGTGGACTTGTGGAGCGTATCGAGCACCCCATGCGCAAGCTGAAGGAGCTCAATCAGAACGTCATGGAGCGCGAAGAAGCCAAGGAGGTGTACAAGGTCTATGGGACCGTTATGGCGAGCCTTCAAGAGTACGAGAACCAAAAGGTTGAGGAGTGGAGCCGCGACGTCGAATCCTCGTCGCAGGCGAAGCTTAAGTACCCGCTGCTGGTGCGCCACCCGCAGACGCGCTGTCTTCGCGTCAACTTTGACCCAGCGCTCGAGAAACTGCTGCGAGAGATCAAGTACCTCCGCTTGCTGAACGTTGATGTGCCTCCGTCGGCGCTTCAGATCTCAGCAAAGGAGGAGACGTTCCGCAAGTACCGCAGCGAGCTCATGTACATCGTCGAACCCTACAACGCCATGATTGAGGGCCTGCACCCACTCGAGGAGCCACTCGTGCGCCGCCACATCAACAACATTGACGCCAGCGTCGGTCGTGGCATCGATGAGCTCAACTGGAAGAGCACCGGCATCGAAACGTTCATTGACGAGTGTCGCAAGGCTGTCGAGGGCGCGAACGAGATTGTTACTAACCTCAAGGACAACCTCAGCACCATCCAGGACACGCTCGTGACCTGGAACGCGCCGCTAATCGAGCGGCAGGCTAAGCCTGTGGCTGTGGGCGAGCACGAGCGTCAGCACAAGGGCTATATCGTGCAGCGCACAGTCAAGATCCGTGAAGGGGCGGCTGAGATCCATCGTCGCCTGAAGCAGTCGAATACGGGCATTGTGGGCGTCAACAGCGCCCAGTGGAAGGCTTACGTCGACTATGTCAACAACATCGTCGTGACGGGCGTTGCTCGCGTCATCTGCTCGTCACTCGATTTTCTCTCCAAGCAGCTTGACCCGTCTGGTGGTTCCAACAGTGCACTGATGAGCAACGTCGCGGCTGGTGGAGTAGGTGTGAGTGGCAGTTCCGGCGGAGGAGGCGGTGGTCCACCGGTGATGAAGGCACCTGAACGACTGCCGATGTTGGAGATCAAGCTCGACCTGATCGCGAACCGCGTGCAATTCAACCCGAGCATTGGTGAAAACAACGGTAAGGGCCTGCGTGACACAATCCAGATGTGGGTCAATTCGTTCTTCAACGTTGCGACAGCCGTCAAGCGCCTCGACTCGGACGGCGGCGGCACCTATCTCAAAGAAATGTACTCGGACATGAATATTTCGATGCACTTGGCGACTATCAGCGAGTACCTCGAGGAGAACGAGACGATGCTCGAGGCGTTCAAGAAGAAGTACGACAGCTATGCGTATCTGTGGGAGTCGGACATGAATGCGCACTTCCAGCAGTTCCTCGAGAGCGCCAAGTACACGTCGGCCAACGGCAGCGAGATGCTGCGCCTCGAGAGCTTTAACACTGAAATTACCAAGTACGAGCAGGTTGCGAGCGAGATTGAGGCACTGACCACGCCCACAGACATTGGCTGGCTGCGCGTGAACTCTCAGCCCATCAAGACCGCCATGCTGATGTGGGTGAGCAAGTGGATCTACCAGTACACCACGTACCTCCACACGCACGTCGTCAACAAGCTTAGCGGATTGCACGGCTTCATGGAGACAGTCGTCAAGGGTCTCGAGGAAGAAGTGGCCGAGAAGAACAAGGAGGCGCTCATGCATGTCATGACGCATATCCGCGACGTGCGCAAGCAGATGGACTCGACCAACGAGATCTTCGACCCGCTGCGCGAGGCGGTGTACCTGTTGAAAACTCACGGGCTCAACGTCGAAGAGACCAAGATCGCTGACCACGCGATCCAGGACTACCTCGAGGCGGCACCCATGCAGTGGGAGGGTATCGTGAACAAGACGTTCAAGAAGAAAGAGGCCATCATGCCGCTGCAGATGGCCGAGGTGGAGTCCATCAAGGAAGACCTCGAGTCCTTCTACCTCGAGATGCGCAAGTTCCGCAACGAGTTCCGTGCCACTGCGCCCTTCAGCTTCTCGGGCACGCCGGACGAGGCGTATGCGCAGATGAACAATTTCTCGCGCGCGTTGCGTGAGAAGATCCGTCAGGCCAAGCAGTTCAATGAGCTGGAGGAACTGTTTGAGCTGCAGGTGTCTCGTTACCAGGAGACGGTGGACACGTTGTACGAGCTACAGCAGCTCAAGAAGGTCTGGGACCTCAAGGATCTCGTGCTTGGGACGTTCGCCGACTGGAAAAGCACGCTGTGGACGAAAATCCAGACGGACGTGTTTGAAACGTACACGCGCGCCTTCATGAAGCAGCTCAAGATGGAGGGCACGGAGCACCAGATCATCAAAGGCTGGCAGGTGTACAAGGACACGGAGCAGCTCGTCAAGAACATGGCGACTGTGCTGCCGCTCATCAACGATCTGCATTCGGAGGCCATGCAGGACCGCCACTGGAAGGCGCTGTCGGCGATCTGCAAGGTCAAGGCAATCGAGCCGAAGGACCCCAAGTTTTGTCTGGCGGACCTGCTCAAACTAAACCTGCACATGCACGTGGACGACGTGGGCGAGATCATTGAGACGGCCAACAAGGAGCAGAAAATAGAGAAGAAGCTTGCGCTGATTGAGGAGCTCTGGCGTCGACTCACGCTCGAGTATGTGCCGCACAAAGACTCAGGCACGTTCATCGTCAAGCCTTCCGAGGAAGTCGTCGAGTCGCTCGAGAGCAACCAACTCGAGCTGCAGACGATGATTGGCATGGGGAAATTCGTAGAGTTCTTCAAGAACCGCGTGCTGGCGTCGCAGAAGTCCCTTGGGCACGTCGAGGAAGTGCTCAAGGAGTGGGTGTCTGTGTCCAAGCAGTGGGCATCTCTCGAGAGCATTTTCCTGAGCTCACCCGATATTCGAAACCAGTTGCCGGATGATACGCGCACGTTCGAGACGATCGACTCAAACTTCAAGGACCTGATGAAGAACGCGGTTCTTGAGCCGAATGTGGTGCTCGCATGTTCGGTAGACAACCGCCTCGAGGCGCTCAAGGAGATGACGGCCATGCTTGAGAAGTGCCAGAAGTCGCTGAACGAGTACCTGGACAAGAAGAAGAAGATCTTCCCGCGCTTCTACTTCGTCTCGAACGTGGCGCTGCTCGAGATCCTGTCGAACGGCAACAACCCGAAGAAGATCATGCCGTTCCTGGGCGACTGCTACGACTCACTGTTCAACCTTGTCTTTGAGGAAGGCTCAGCTAACACAGCACACACGATGATTGCCAAAGACGGCGAGGAAGTGAAGCTGCCAAAGATCTTTGTGATGGCGGGCGCAGTAGAGAGCTGGCTTAACGACTTGACCGAAGCCATGCGCTTCTGCATCCGCAAGGAGATGCATGACGCAATCGAGGCGGCAGCCAACTGGGACGTGGAGAAGCCTCGGCACCAGTGGCTCTTCGACTACCCCGCGCAGGTCGTGCTCAACTCGACGCAGATCTACTGGACGGAGGAGACTGAGCTCGCGCTGGAGGAGTTCGAGAACGGACAGGAAGACTCGGTCAAGCGCTACCTGCAGGTGTGCAACCAGCGCCTCGAGCAGCTGATCAACTTGGTACTTGGCGACCTAAGCAGTCCGGATCGTTGCAAAATTATTGCGCTGATTACACTAGACGTGCACTCGCGCGACGTCGTCAAGAAGCTGGTAGACGAAAAGGTGGAGGGTCCACTGAGTTTCCTGTGGCAGCAGCAACTGCGGTTCATCTGGCGCCAGGAGAACTACGACGTCGACATCCGCATCACGGACTTTCGGTCCAAGTACTCGTACGAATGGATCGGCAACACGGGTCGCTTGGTGATCACACCGCTGACAGACCGCTGCTACATCACGCTAACGATGGCGCTGCGTCTGTTCCTGGGCGGAGCGCCCGCTGGTCCCGCCGGAACCGGCAAGACGGAGACGACCAAGGATCTCGCACGCGCCATGGCGCTGTGCTGCTACGTCTTCAACTGCTCGGACCAGATGAACTATCAGACCATGGCCGATATCTTCCGCGGCCTGTGTCAGACGGGCACGTGGGGCTGCTTCGACGAGTTCAACCGCATCAACATCGAGGTGCTCAGTGTCGTGGCCACGCAGGTCAAATGCGTGCAAGATGCCATCGTGTACCACGCGGTTCCAGGCAACCGCGACCCCAAGTACCAGTCGGTGCCTGCAGGAACTCCCCCCGTGGTGGTGGGTGAGTTCGAGTTCATGGGCGCGTCCGACCGCATCACACTGATCCCGACCTGTGGCTTCTTCATCACCATGAACCCCGGTTACGCCGGCCGCACAGAGCTACCTGAGAACCTCAAGGTGCTCTTCCGTTCGTGCGCTATGATCCGACCGGATCTCAAGCCCATCTGCGAGAACATGCTCATGTCAGAGGGCTTCCAGCAGGCCCGAACGCTTGCCATCAAGTTTGTGACGCTGTATCAGCTCAGTAGCGAGCTGCTGTCCAAGCAGTTCCACTACGACTGGGGTCTCCGCGCCGTCAAGTCCGTGCTGCGTGTTGCTGGTATCCTCAAGCGAGCCGAGCCAGACGTGGAAGAGGACAAGGTGCTCATGCGAGCGCTGCGTGACTTCAACACGCCGAAGATCCCGCACAACGACACGCCGATCTTCCTGCGCCTCATTAGCGACTTGTTCATTGGAATCGACGTCGCCCCGAAGGTGAACGTTGAGCTGCGTGAAAAGGTGGTCAAGGTGTGCAAGGCAAACAACCTCCAGCACGACGACTCGTTCATCCTCAAGGTGTGTCAGCTGCAGGAGCTCATCGACGTTCGCCACTCCGTCATGTTGCTTGGTCCTGCTGGTTGTGCCAAGACGACGACGTGGCAGGCGCTCGCCAAGTGCTGGAATCTGGGCAAGGAGAAGAAGATCTGCGTGTACGAGACGCTGAATCCCAAGGCTGTGACGTCGGACGAGCTTTACGGGTACATGACGCTGTCCAAGGACTGGAAGGACGGTGTTCTGTCGATCATCATGCGTGGCATGGCCAAGAACTACGCCGAGCAGGGCTTCTACGAGAGCCAAATCTACAAGTGGGTCGTCCTAGACGGCGACATTGACGCCGTCTGGATTGAGTCAATGAATACGGTCATGGACGACAACAAGGTGCTGACACTCGTGTCGAACGAGCGAATCCCGCTGAGCGGCGCTATGCGCATGTTCTTTGAGATCAACTCGCTCAAGAACGCGACGCCCGCGACCGTCTCGCGCGCTGGTATTCTGTTCATCAACGAGACGGATATTGGCTGGCGGCCATTCATGGAGTCGTGGGTCGCCAAGCGCGAGGAAGAGATCGAGCGGACCTATCTCCCGGGTCTCTTCGACAAGTACATTGACCCGACGTACGACTTGATGCGTAAAGGCTACAAACAGGTCGCGCCCGTACGCATCATCAACCAAGTATCGACGATTTGCTACCTGCTCGAGGGTTTGCTGGGTTTTACATCTCCGGAGAAGAAAACGCAGGAGGTGATCGAGTCGATCTTTGTCTTCTGCGCGACATGGGCTTTCGGCGGTCCTCTCATCGTCGACAAAAGCGTCGACTACCGCAAGAACTTCCACGAACTGTGGATGTCAACGTACACCAACATCAAATACCCTAAGGAGGGACTGTGCTTTGACTACTTCTACAACGTCGAGACGAACGAGTTCGAGAACTGGAACAGCAAGGTGCCCAAGTACGTGCCGTCGGCAATCGGCAATGGGCCGGCGGACACGCCGTTCAACTCGATTGTAATCAGCACCAACGACTCGGTGCGCATCCGATTCCTAGTCGAGACGCTCGTGTCACGACAGCGTCCTGTTTTACTCGTCGGTGGTAGTGGCACCGGTAAGACCACGATCCTCAAGAACTTCCTCCGAGAGCTCGGTGAAGACATGCTCTTCTCTATGATCAATATGAACTACTACACGGACTCGGCCAAGCTCCAGCAGCAGCTCGAGTCGGTCATCGACAAGCGATCTGGACGCATGTTTGGTCCGCCAGCGACCAAGCGACTGATCTACTTTATCGACGATCTGAACCTACCGTACATTGAGACGTACGGCACGCAGAACTCGCTCGCGCTGCTGCGTCAGCACATGGACTACCGCACGATTTTTGATCGTATAGACCTCGGCTTCCGTAAGGAAATCGTGGACGTGCAGTATCTCTCAGCTATGAACCCGACGGCAGGCTCGTTCGTGATCGATGAGCGTCTCCAGCGCCACTACGCTCTGTTCGCCTGCATGATGCCTGGTCGCGAGGACCTCAAGACGATCTACAGCTCTATCTTGAAGGGCCACCTGCTGAACGCGGGCTTTGCCCCTAACGTTGCTGCTGCGTGTGAGGCGATCGTGAACGTGTCGATTCTGCTGCACGAAGACATGGTGGCCAAGTTCTTGCCTAGTGCCACCAAGTTCGTGTACAACTGGAACATGCGCGAGCTGTCCAACATTTTCCAGGGCCTCACGCGGTCCAAGGGCGACTTCTTTCCGAGCGTCATGCATCTCGCGCGGCTCTGGGTACACGAGTCCACGCGCGTCTTTTGCGACCGTCTCATCAACGACGAAGACATCCAGAAATTCAATGACCGCATCCGCGAGATCACCAAGAAGACGCTCCCCGACCTTGACCATGTCACGCTCTTCGACGACCATCCTCCATCCTCCGGCAGCGAAGAGGCGAGCGGCACCGTCAACATCTTCACGACTTTCGTGACTCAAGTGGCTGGTTCGGACAGTGTGTATCTGCCAATCGCGTCGATGAAGCACCTTAACAAGGTACTCGTGGAGCAGCTGGATGACTACAACTCCAAGTACTCGATGATGAACTTAGAGCTGTTCGACAACGCCATGGAGCACGTGACGCGCATCTGCCGCATCATCGGCAACCCAGGTGGCAACGCCATGCTGATTGGTGTGGGAGGCAGTGGCAAGCAGTCGCTCTCTCGCTTGGCGTCTCACATTTGCGGCTTCGACGTGCGTCAGCTCTCGGTCACGTCCAACTTCCGCATCGAAGACTTCAAGGAAGCGCTCGCCGAAATGTTCAAGATGACAGGCGTGCAGGGCCTGCCGCTCGTCTTCTTGATCACTGATTCGCAGATCGTCAACGAACGGTTCCTGGTCTTCATCAACGACATGCTTTCGTCCGGTTGGGTGCCCGACTTGTTCCCGAAAGAAGACATCGACGGTTTGCTTGGTGCGTTGCGCAATGAAGCCAAAGCGAACGGTGTGCCCGACACGCCCGAGACACTGATGGACTTCTTGTTGCTGCGTATTCGGCTGAACTTCCGCATCATCATGTGCTTCTCGCCGGTCGGCGCCGTGTTCCGCGTGCGTGCGCGCCGCTTCCCTGGCCTCGTCAACTGCACGGTGATCGACTGGTTCCACCCGTGGCCGCGTGACGCGCTTGTGCGAGTCGCGACGAGCTTCATTGAGAAAATGGAGGACGTGGGCGACGCGCCACTGCAGCGCAACCTGGCGAATCACATGGCCGACGTGCACATTTCCGTGACGGAGATGAGTAAGAAGTACTTCGAGACGCAACGGCGATACAACTACGTGACGCCCAAGAGTTTCCTGGAGTTGATCAACTTCTACGAGATCTTGCTGAAACAGAAGAAGGAGGAGATCCAGCGGCAGATCACGCGTTTAGATGACGGTCTCTCTACGCTGCGCAAGACTTCAGCCGACGTCGCGGAGCTGCAAGTGGATCTCAAGCACACGATGGTGCAGGTCGCCGAGAAGCAAGCGTCGACGAACCTGCTTTTGGAACAAATGGGCCGCGAGAAGGCTGGCGCGGAGGTCCAGCAGGAGCACGCCAACAAGGAGAAGATCAAAGCCGAGGAGGCGAGTGCTGCGGCTGCGGAGCTGGCGGCTGAGGCCGAGAAGGAGCTGAGTGCGGCCAAGCCTGCAATGGATGCCGCCGCTGCCGCCGTGGACTGTCTGTCCAAGCCTGCTATCACAGAGCTCAAGAGTTTGCCCAAGCCTCCGGCTGGTGTGGACAATGTGACGAAGGCATGCTTGATCCTGGTTGAGAAGGAGTACAAGAACCACAAGTGGGACCGCGCCAAGAAAATGATGAACAACCCCGGCGCGTTCCTGGATGCGCTCAAGGTATTCCGAGGCGAAGACATCCCCGAGGCAGATATTGCGCGCATCGAGCCGTTGATCGCCGACCCGGAGTTCACGGCCGAGAAGATGACGGCCAAGAGTTTCGCTGCGGCCAACTTGTGCTCGTGGGTGGTTAACATCTACACGTTCAACCGCATCTACGTGCGCGTCAAACCGCTTATGGACTCGCTTGAAGCATCCAAGAAAAAGAAGGAGGAGGCCGAGGAGCAGCTCGCGCGTGCCATGGGGCAGGTCGCCGAGGTGCAGAAGCGTCTAGAGATGCTCGAAGACACGCTGCGGCAGGCTACCGAGGAGAAGCTCAAGGTTGAGCAGATGAAGGAGTCGTGCGAGAACCGACTGCTGCTGGCTGGCAAGCTCGTGAACGGCCTTGCCAGCGAGAACGAGCGATGGGGCATCGAGATCGAGCAGCTCAAGCACTCGGGCGTCATGGTGATCGGCAATTCGCTGCTTGCTGCCGCGTTCGTGTCGTACATCGGCGCGTTCGACCAGGTCGTGCGTAAGGAGCTGTGGCAGCAGACGTGGTTCCCGGACTTGGTCGCCAAGGGCATCCCCATCACGGACGGCATCGACCCGCTCTCGATGCTCACGACGGAGGGCAAGAACGCCAAGATGATGAGTGAGGGCCTGCCGGCGGATCGCATCTCGATCGAGAACGGCGCGATCATCACGAGCTGCAAGCGGTGGCCGCTCGTGATCGACCCACAGCTCCAGGGCATCAAGTGGCTGCGCGAGAAGGAGAAGGACCGCGGCCTGGTGGTCGTGCAGCTCTCGCAGAACCAATGGCTGCGCAAGACGGAGAGCGCGATCGTGAACGGCAACGTGATTATCATCGAGAACATCGGCGAGGAGATCGACGCGACGCTCGACCCGGTGCTTGGGCGAGCTGTGTACAAGAAGGGATCGAGTCTGTTCCTGAAATTGGCGGGCGAAGAAGTGCAGTACGACCCGAGCTTTTTCATGTACTTGCAGACCAAGCTGTCGAATCCGCACTACAAGCCCGAAATTGCCGCGCAGTGCACGCTTATCAACTTCATCGCCACAGAGAGCGGTCTCGAGGACCAGTTGCTTGAGAAGGTGGTCAAGAAGGAGCAGCCGGAGCTCGAGCGACAGAAGCAGGAGCTTGTGCTGGCCTTCCAGAAGTTCAAGATCGACCTCGTGGAGCTCGAAGATCAGCTGCTGGAGCGCCTCGCGAACGCCCCAGACGACATTTTGAGCGACGTGCCGCTGATCGAGAGTCTCGAGGAGACCAAGAAGAAGGCGACGGACATCTCCATCTCGGTTAAGAAGAACCAGGAGACGGAGATTATCATCAACACGACGCGAGAGAACTACCGACCGGTGGCGGCCGAGGGCGCCATGCTCTACTTCCTGCTTACGACGCTCAGCGCGATCGACCACATGTACCGCTACAGTCTCGACTCGTTCATCACGTTCTTCTACAACGCCATCGACCGCGCGCCCCCGAGCGATAAGCAGAGCGAGCGCGTGCTCAACCTGCGCGAGTCGCTGCGCATTACCATCTACACGTGGGTGTCACGCGGCCTGTTCGAGGCACACAAACTCATTTTCCTCTCGCAGCTGACATTCAACCTCATGCGCCGCGGCATCCTCGGCGATGACGCGCGCGTGCAGGAGAATTATATGCAGTTCCTGCTCCGTGGACCAAAGAAGGGGGGCAACGGCGGGGAGATCGAGGCGAACCCTATTGATTGGCTTCCAGCGGCGCAGTGGAACGCCATCAACGCGCTCGCGCAGCTGGAGGAGTTCCAGAAGATGCCGCAGGACCTCAAGGAAGCGTCGTCGCGCTTCCGCGAGTGGTACAACCACGTGACGCCCGAGTCGGAGAAGCTGCCGCTGGACTGGGCCGGTCTGGACCGCACGCCGTTCCTTAAGCTGCTGGTGGTTCGCTGTCTGCGTCCGGATCGTATGACGGTCGCGGTCACCGAGTTCGTGCGGCACGTGCTGCCCAACGGCAGCAACTACTGCGACTGCGACTCGGCACTCAACGCGACGCAGGTCATGGACAACTCGTACTTGGACTCGACGCCCACGACGCCGCTGTATTTCATCCTATCGCCTGGTGCGGACGTGGTCGCCGGAGTCGACAAGCTCAGTGTCAAGTACGGCTTTGAGCGCGGTGTGAGTTACCACAACGTGTCCATGGGCCAGGGCCAGGACGTGTTTGCCATGGACCGCCTGGAGGTCGCTCACCGCAACGGCCACTGGGTGATCCTGAACAACATCCACCTCATGCCGCGCTGGCTGCTCACGCTGGAGAAGAAGCTGGATGAGTTCGCGCTCGAGGGCTCGCACAAGAACTTCCGTCTGTTCTTGACGTCGGATCCGAGCGACTCGATCCCGATCGGCGTGCTGAACCGGTGCATCAAGCTGACGAACGAGCCGCCGTCAGGTCTCAAAGCGAACCTCAAGCGCGCGTTCGTGAGCTTCCCGAAGGAGTATATCGAGGAGGCCGAGGGAAAGGTCAAGTCGATCCTCTTCGGGCTCTGCCACTTCCACGCCGTGCTCATGGAGCGCAAGATGTACGGCCCGCTAGGCTTCAATATGATGTACCCGTTCTCGCTGGGCGACCTGCGCGACTCGAGCATCTGCCTGCAGAACTATCTTGAGAACTCGGCAGGCGGCAAGATCCCGTGGGCGGATCTGCGGTACATTTTCGGCGAGATCATGTACGGCGGGCACATTGTGAACGACTTCGACCGGCTGCTGGCCAACACGTACCTCGAGTTCTACATGCGCGACGAGCTACTGGACGAGATGGAGATGTTTCCGTTCGTGGGCGAGAACGAGAAGGGTCCGTCCTTCATGTCGTTGCCGCCGTCGTCGTACGACAAGTACCTGGAGCACATTGAGAGCGAGCTCAAGACGGACTCGCCGCTCGCCTTCGGGCTGCACCCGAACGCCGAGATCGACTTCCGTACAACGCAGTCTGAGACGCTCTTCCGCACGCTCATGGAGTTGCAGCCGCGTGATGCTGCTGGTGGCGGTGGAGGCGGCGGAGGCGGCGAAGCAGCGCTCACACCGACGGAGATTGCCAAGCAGGCGCTCGAGATGGTCATGTCGCGCGTCGGAGAGAAGAAGTTTGAGTGCGACGAGCTCGCGCGCACGCTCGAGGAGATGGGGCCGTACCAGAACGTGTTCCTGCAGGAGTGCGAGGCGATGAACGTGCTCCTGGCTGAGATTTTGCGCTCGCTGAACGAGCTGCAGCTCGGATTCGCAGGCGAGCTCACCATGTCGGACGCCATGGAGGCCGTGCAGGAGTCGCTGTTCCTCGATCGCGTGCCCAAGTCCTGGGAGAAGCTCGCCTTCCCGTCGATACGTGCGCTCGGATCGTGGCTGTCCAACTTGGAGTCGAGGCTGCAGCAGCTGGAGGAGTGGACGCAGAACCCAGGCGACATCCCGCGCGTCACGTGGCTCTCCGGTCTGCTCAACCCGCAGAGTTTCCTCACGGCCATCATGCAGGTGACGGCGCAGAAGAACCAGTGGGAGCTCGACAAGCTCGTCATCCAGACGGACGTGCTCAAGCGCAAGCATGGTGAGATGGACGCAGCATCGCGCGACGGGGCCTACATCCACGGGCTGTACCTCATGGGCGCGCGCTGGGACGCGACCAACAACACGGTCGACAAGTCGCAGCCCAAGGAGATGTTCTGTCCCATGCCCGTGATCAACTGCAAGGCCGTGGCCGCCGACAAGCTCGACGTCAAGGGTGCATATCTCTGTCCGTGCTACAAGACCGAGTTCCGCGGACCGACGTACGTCTTCTCGGCGCAGCTCAAGACCCGGTCGCCGCCCGCCAGGTGGGTTCTCGCCGGCGTCGCCCTCATCATGGACGTTGTCTAGGTCATAGACGAGTGGAGCAGTAGTGTTGCTGGCTCAGAAAGGAATACAGACCGCATTGTATGTCTTCATTTCACTTATGCGTGCGTTTATGAGGAGCGTGGAGGCACTTTATGGCGCACGGAGTCACGTCTATGGTTGTGAACGTGTGGTTTAGTTGGACTCTTGCTGCACAAGCCGCTTGTACTCTTTCCAGAGCGCGAGCGTGCCGCGTGCCGACGGCGTTAGCTCCAGGCGATCACTGGGCAGCACGTCAAAGCAACAAGTAGCGTGAGAGATGCTATTTCCAGAGATTTGATCGACAGAGACGAACGTACAGCGGCGATGCGCTGGCATTAGGGCCGAGAAGCTCCCGCGCGTCCAACAGGTCGAGCTGCTGTGACTCGAACTTGTCCATCGGCCCGACGCGATACAGCGCCTGCACTTCGTCAGCCGTGCGCGCCGTCCGCATGTAGAACGCTACAGTGTATTCACCGTCAGACGTTCTTCGTTAGTCTTCAACCTTCTCGCTGCTCAACTGGCGGTCACGTACAGAAGCTCGGCGTACACGCGTCCGTCTGTAGCACGACGCCGAGCAGCAGTGGCGCGCTCAGGTCGTCCGGTGAGATGTTGATCTCCTCGTGCACCTCGTTCACGATCGAGCGGAAAAGCTCGTCGCTCGCCGCTTCTTCGAGCGCGTGTGCCTGCTCGTGGTCGGACTCGATCGCGCCCAGCGCCTCCCACGTCAGCCCGATGTTCTGTTGTCATCAGCAGCACATTCACCTTCAGTCCCTAGCATGAGTATCACGTTATTGATTCCACGACAGACGTACCGACGGCTCTGGGTGTCCGCCGGGCGTGTCGTGCAGGTTCTGGTACAGTCCGACGGATTTGCTGCGCTTGATGAGCGCGACCTGCGCGTCGCTCGTCTCGACGACAGCCGCCACGCCGATCTTGCGCGACAAGAACGCGAACTTCTCGCCGTCTCCCTCCATCGATTCATGTGCTGCTTGGGCTGCTCCGTCACGCACGAGCTGCGGCGCAATGGACGCGCAGCACGTCCCCAGGTACGTCTTGTAGTCGGTCAGTCCCCAGTCCATGACGAGTCCATCGGCGTCTCCCGCCGTGCTGCTGGCAGTCGCCGGCCGCCACTGGTGCAGACGGAACTTGGTGGCGTTGAACAGCCGAGGTGCGTCGCGGCGGTAGGCCTCCCATGTCGCGTCGATGGACTCCTCGAGCTGCTGGTCCGGGTGGCGGCGCCGGTTGAAGAGCGAAGACAAGCGGATGCGCACTTGCTCCCGCGCGAACGGACCGCCAAGCGCCGCGCCATCATCAGCACTAGCAGCAGTAGTAGATGCGCTGGAAGCGCCTGCGCAGGCGGCTGCTGCGGTTGCCGGCGGCGGCAGGAAGCTGCGCACCTGAAAGCTCATGAGCTGGTGCAGTGGCAGCTTCATGCGCGCGCTGCTTGGTGGTCAAAAACACAGAAAATCACCAAAACAACGCTGTGTTTTCGAGAGTATTTCTGGAGTTTTGATGCAGTTTTACGAACTCTACTGAACTTCTGGAGCTTTGCTTTTACTGTGCGATTCGGGAATTGGTGTCAGAGCAGAGCGTTTGGGTTACATTTATAACCCTCTCCTCTCCTCTGATTACACTACACTGCGCGCAGTAAATATACGCACGCCCCTGAAATTTTAGATTTTCGACGATTTCTTAGCTTCTAGTGCGAATTTCGAGGCGCCGTTTGGATATGTTGCAAATCAAACCTATACGACCACCGTGTATGGGCATTTATTCCCGATTTCGTACGGCTTCTGATGCAAATTTGCTCCCGCCTCGATGGCCACGGGTCTCGGGGTGCGAACGACTTTACGCACACCGCAACGTAACCCGTAACCATACAAATTCTAACATATTAAGAGTTATTGCACGTGGATGAATGAAGGTCCGTCTATTAG
>JAASGW010000558.1:0-20367 GCA_023334395.1 Phytopythium sindhum | reverse complement strand
TCAGTGAGCGGATCAGCTCCGCGGCAACGCCAGTCTCCCGCTCTCCGTCGTCGTAGTCGATGTCATATGTGCCGTTAAGGCGGCATCTCGAGATCACTCCGGGGTAGAATTTGGACTTACCCTTGTACTGCGCTTCCACCTTCTCACCCACTCTGATCTCGCCCTTTGCTGGAAGATCACTTTCACTGGTCGTGTCAGCAGGTTTGGATGGCTTCTTGGGGCTCGATGCCGTTGCTGCTTTCGTTCTGATCAAGTCCCTATGTACGCCGGTCTCCTTCTCCCCATCGTCGTACTCGATGTCGTACATCCCGTTGAGTCTGCATCTGGAGACCACACCGGGGTAGTATCTCTCCTCGCCTTTGAATCGCGCCTCTACCTTTTGTCCGACCATGAGCTTTGGTGCTCGATCGCTCTCACTCGTGTCGCTGGGCTGGTTCTTTTTCTCGGATGATCCGCTGCTCCGAGCACGAACCAATGCTGCAGCGACGGCTGACTCTTTCTCGCCATCGTCGTAGTTGATGTCGTACGATCCGTTGAGACGGCAGCGAGTGATCACACCTGGATAGTACTTGTCTCTACCTTTGAACTTCGCTTCGATCTCTTGACCCTGCTTGAATTTGGGAGCGGGTTTTGCCATCGAGTCATCTGTTGAGCTCACATCAGCTGCAGGTTTCTTGATCGGGCGCTGCGGGCGGATCGGTTCGTCGTCGCTCTGCATTTTGGGCTTCGTCTTGGCAGGGGACGAAGCCGACCGAGCACGGATCTTGCTGTTTGGAATGTGTTTCTCGAGCTCGCCGGTGTCAAGCTCGACGTCGCATGATCCATCAAGATGGGGGCGGAAGATCTTGCCCTTGACGTACTCGGAGCTGCCTTTCAACACCACTTCGACTCGTTGTCCCTTGGTAAAGAAGGCTCCAGAGGCGGACGTGTCGTCTTCTTTGAAAACCTTCTTGTCTTCAGCTTGCGAGCTTTTGACAGGAGGCTTTTGGTGGCTTTTGGTCTTTTTCAGTGGCTTGATGTACTCGGAGCGCACGCGCTCCTCCATCTCGCTGTTGTCGTATTCGATATCGTACGTGCCGTCCGTCCGGCACTTCTTGATTGTGCCGCTGAAGAAGCGCCCGTCACCCTGGAATCGAGCCTCGACGCGGTCGCCAATGTCGAACTTCGCATCCGTATCTCCCGTTTTGTCCTCAGTTTTCGAGTTGGCACGATCTTCACTTGCTCGACTACTGGCACGGACGATCCGTGCGCTTGAGATCTCCGACAGGCTGGCTTCGTCGATGTTCTTCTCGTACTGTCCGTTGTCAAACTCGATATCGTAGGTTGAGTTCGAGTGGACTCGGCGGACGACACCGACCTGGAAGTCGCACTCCCCAAGTGGTATAGCCTGGATCTCTTCTCCGCGCTGGAATTTCGGCTTTCTTCCTCCTGCTGCTCGTCGTGAGCTTGACAAGCGGGACTGCCGCTCAGACTTGCGACGAGGACTGCGCGCCGATCGTCGGTACCGGCCAGAGGAATCCGATGACGAGTCCGACGACGGCGAAGACGACGAAGAGGAAGACTCCGAGCTGGAGCTTCCCTTGTAGGACGAACGCTTACTCTTGGACTTGTGCTTCTTTTTCTGCGGCGCGTGCTTCCTTTTCGTGCCCGTTGTAAGCGGGCGGCCGCACATCTCACACTTTTCCAAGTCGTAGTTGTTGTCGAATTTGCAGTGCGAGCACTTGAGAAAACCCTCGCCGTACCGTCCTAGTCGCGGCTTAGAAGTCTCGCAGATCTCGCAGTGTGTGGCCCAATCGACTGCTTGCTGGTGAGCGCAGACCCGGCAAATCCATCCCGTCCGGGGAATGGACGCTGGTACTTCTGGAGCGGCGGCGGCTAAATCGACGAAGTTGTCGCGCCGTGGAGCCACGGGGATAGCCATGTGTGGATCGATTCGACGGTCGTAAGAGTCCACTGGCACCGCATCAAAGCTGACACTGACAAAGGAGGGCACGTTAGTGTAATAACCAGCCAGCATGAACCAATGAACGACCTTCCCACGGACGACGTACTGATTGTCTTGCCAGGAGCTGGAATACCCTGACGAGAAGTCGACAGAGCGGTTTGGTGCTGTCATTGGCCGAGTCCAGACGGTGGCGGCGCTGTTGCTGGCCCCAATCATATCTAAAAAGCGAGCGTACGAGACCGACATGGTGTCCACCGGCTTGGCGAGCTGCACCATCAAGAAATGGAGAACGGGATCTGCAAGGGGGAACCCGTATGTGCGAAGGACGCTAGCAAAAGTCGCCCTGGGCACGAAACCGGACCGCCGGATGTCGCCCTGGGCGAACACGTTATTCAGGTCGATGCCTGCGTTCATCAAAATCGCGAAGCGGGCCGCTCCCAACGATCGGATGTCCTCGCTGGAACCAAATCACGACAAGCAAATTAGTGTGATGCAGATCTCAGAACAACACTGGCTCAGCGAACGCGACGCACACTTCTTGCGCGTCTAGCTCAAGAAACCGGCTGAGCGCAACGTAGTCCAGCAACCCGCGTCCGGGAATGCTGAACAACTGAGCGACAGTGTTCACTAGGGGACTGCCGATCATCACGCCCATACGTGCTAACGCTTCTTGTAGCGTATGCGCCGAGATCCCTCCAACGCCCGTCGGGTCGCACGATTGGAAGAACGGCACGAGGTCCAGATACGCCTGGGCGCGCACGAAAGCGTCTCGTAGCTGAGCCTTGAGCTGCGACGGTGGCACGATCGCTGAGGAGGCTCGTCCAGGCGGTGAAACTCCCCATTCCGGGTGTCCTGGATGAGGATATTGCGTGCTTCCATGAGGATACCCACCGTATCCTCCTCCGCCGTGGGCACCAAGGTATCCACCTCCACTTCCGTAAGCTTGCGTGGCGTGTGCGACGGGGCTCACGGGGACGTACTGGTGCGGTCCGTCCTGATAGTGAACTGGAGAAGTGACAAGACCCCCACCCGGGTAGGAGGCGGTGCGTTCGCTTTGCGCAGATCCATAAGCCCCGTAGAAGCTCTGGGGTGGCGCCGTGACTGGGCGGCTGTAGCTCCTCACATCGTAGCTGTTGTCGGCGAGAAACACTGGGTTGGGCGCAGAGTCGAACGAGTGCGTGATGCCTCGCCAGTACTCGGGGTCCAACGGCGTTGGCCGGCGGTTCTCGTCTTCGTCCGACTCGGCACTCTGCGAGAGGTAGACGAGTGACTCCATCTCGCTCGCCCCCACGAGCAAGCGGTCGGCTTCTCTTTCGGTCGGTCGTTCGGCTGTTGTCAATCGCTGTCGCTTGGCCTTGTCTTCGGTCTGTCCTGGAGCTGGAGAATCAGGAACTAACAGAGTGCCTGCAGCCCAAGAGCCGTCCGTTTTTCCCCGGTGGTTGCGTCGCGCGAGTCGGCCGAGGTTATTCTTGGCGCTCTAAATTCGTCGCGGCCGTTTTGAGCTCGTGATGGCTCCTGTCAGTTCATCGTTACATTCGAGTGGATTGTCGCGACCGGTTAACATTCACGAAAACGCTCGAGCGGTGTGTCTGACGAACGCGTTATTGCTGCTTTTAGACGTGACGAATTCAAAGCGTTTCGGCAGGACAAGAATGGACGAGTGACGAATCGAACGTGCATTTTGATGTTCGTGTGTGTCGAGTATTAACTCTTCGCAACATTAGTCGTGCCAGTCAAACGCAAGCCCATCTACTCGAACAAGACGTAGCCAAAGTCCTGCTGAGCACGGTCGTCGTGCTGCTTCTTCACTGCCCTCTCGGAGCGCTTGGTCACGACGATCAAGATCGTGGCAACGACGAGCAGCAGTGCCGCCCCGATCATCACGTGGAGGACGCTATCCGTAGCCGCGGCGACACTGTTGGCGTTCCGAGCCAGCAGCATCGAGTTGGTTGTGGTGTTGGGCGTGAGGATGTCCAGCAACTGGTCGATCTGCTGCTCTCTCGCCTCACGCTCGGCGTCCAGAGGGTCAACGAACTCGTGTGAGAGCAGCGTCGCGCCTGTGGTTCCCGTTGTCTTGTCATCGGTGGTCAACACGTCCAGAAGCTGGTCGATCTGCTGCTCCTGGGCTTCTTTCTGGGCGTCCAGCGGGTCCACATACTTGTGAGCGAGTAGAATGTCGCCCGTTTGTGCTGTGGGCGCCGTGGTCGTACCCGTTGCCAGCGTGTCCACGAGCTCGTCGATCCTCTCCTGCTTGGCCGCCTTGCTTGCGTCCAACGGGTCTATGAACTCGTCCGAGTGCATTCCCTGGACAACCGAGTCACCCACACCACCATCAGCGAGGCTGTTTAACTCTTGAGATCGATATTGAATGTTTCGTACGAGAGGGTCGATGCCGACAGCGAGGGACGAGACAAGCAGGTCGATCTTCTCGTCTGCGGACGCGTCACTGCGCGCGAGGAACGCCTGCACGTCCGCCAGGCGGCGCGGGTTCGATGGCAGCGGTGGCGGCACCATCATCAGCAGTCTCACTTTCCTGTGCTGGCCAGTTCTGGAGGCCTTCTTGTGATCCGTCGCGCCGCAGGATCCGATGTGGCCGCCTCCATGAGTCTCATCGAAGATCGGCTTGCATATGTGATCGATAATCTCCATTTGTGCATGTAGGAGGCATAAATGTTGAATTATCGCGTCTAAAAGAAGGCGTAGAAGTCTGTGGAGATTGATAAAACAGCTAAAAATGGTATTTTTGATCGAACGCTCTGGATTGAACCGTCACGCCTCTTCGGGTTCTTCTGGATTTTTTACGCACAATTCGAAAACCCATTTGAATGAAAAAAATTACGCGAACGTGTCGTAGTTTACGGGAGACCGTGGCAACAGCCAACTTTACGCGGGAACTACTGCACCGGGAGCCCCAAAGCACCCGGATCCTTCATCTCACCGCGCTCCTGCACGCGCCTCCCGCTGCTCCTGCGCCCCCTCCACTCCCCGCCAGCGTTTATAGATCTCCATGAGCTTCCGCGGCGTGCTGCTCCGGCTCGAGGAGGGGACGGGTGACGCAGCCTTCCGCGTGGTCGCGCCGGACGCGGCGCTGGTCGTCCCGAGCGCCTCTGCAGCCGGCGCTTTGGACCAGCGCGTGGTCGCGTCGGACGCCGCGACCGGCAAGCTCCTGAGCGTCGTGCGGTTCGCGTCCGTCTCCCCGCGGTCGGCGCTGCGGTCGGCGCTTTGGGTAACGACGGAGACGCCCAAGGACGCCGCGACGCACGGAGCAACTGTGTCACTAGTCGCCTCCAATAACGGTAGGGAAGCCGATCTGGCCGTCGCACGCGCCCGCTGGCCGTCAGTGGAACTGGCACCACCTGCGACCACCACACGCGTGTGCTTTTGCTTCTACTTCCGCTCCGAGTTCGAGTTCGACCTCTTTGCGCGCGCGGCCGAGGCGTACGTGAACGCGCAGCGGTTCTCGCTGCTGCGTAGCTCCGTGCTGATCGAGCTGCAGGTCCAGCGCGACTTGGATGCGACTTCCGACGCCGGGCTGCAGGCTGCCGCGGATGCTGCTGCTCAAGCACTGGAGATGAAGGCCAAGAGCCCGATTGGTGCGGTCACAGACACAACGGTCCGTCGCGGTCGAGGTCGCCCCCGTACCCGCGATCGAGAAGGAAGCCGCGCGAACGGGTCCAAGCGACTCGTAGCCGAGCCAAAGCCAGAACCACAATCTGTGCGACCCGGTGCTGCGAGCACGACGCCTACCGCCGCGTCCGCATCCACGAGCACCTCGCCTCGGTACTCGCGCGCCGAGCTCGACGCCATTCCTGCTGCTTTAAAGTGCGTCCACGCTTGACTCGCAGTGTGAGAAATCGGGTCATATGTGCTAATGTGTTAATTGGCGTTCTGTTACAACGGTAGGGTTGAGAATGCGCGCAATGGAGCCGCGCCAGCAGACCATCAGAGAGCGCAGGCCGACAGCGCGTCGTCTGAGCCTCCCGTGTGCATCATGTGTCGCTTTTGCCCCAAGTCCAATGCCGAGACCCAGCTGAAAGACCACCCCTTCGTGCTTCAGGTAGGGATTCAAGCTACTGGCTGCTAACCTCTCGCTCTGCTACAGCTTAGTTTAACGATGTGGGTGCTGGATAATGGGCAGGATGGGCGCGGGACAAAGATTCGCGTTTGCAAAATATGCCTGCAGAAAGTGCTCCAGCGGCGGCTCAACGTAACGGGCGGCGCGCCACTCGTGGCGGCTACCGCGGGCCTGTGCAACTTGTGCTCCGAGCCTACGAGTCAGCTACCGAAGAGCAAGGTCAAGCAGTGCGCACACGAAATGTGCAAGAACACGTACTGCGGGCCGTGCATCGAGAAGCTCATCGGCAAGGCACAGGTTCGTGGCGATGTGACCATCTTGAGTCGATGTCTGGATTTGAGACTGACTGTGTCGTGACTGCGTGCATTCCACAATGTTGTTGTTGTGGATCTGTAGGCGCATAAGGTCTGGCGGGTCAAGCAGTGGTTTTGCACCAACTGCACCACGTTCCATGACGCCCCAGCGATGTACGTATATGTCGTCTAGTTGACTACGATCGATGAACGGATGTAGTGGACTTCTCAGTAACATTGCTTTTGCATTCTTCATTAACAGTGGTGCGGACGCTGAAAGCGCAGCAGGCACGGCCAAGAGGGATCGGCAGACCGTTCCAGAAGATGCATCCCGCAAGAACAAAAAGCGCAAACGGCTGTCAACTCCTCCCACTGAAGACGAAAGTTCTTCAGCGCGTCCAGACGCTATTCCTCCGTCGTCGGTGGCTGAAGCAACCCAGAAGCAGCTCATGACACCATTGGATTACGCCGCCTCGTATTTCCAGTTCTTGGTGAGTCGCGAAGAAGCCAACCCGCCTGAAGACGAGTCAGAAGACGTGTGCTTTTGCTGTAAGGACGGTGGAGAGGTGATCGAGTGCGACTGGAAGGGTCTGAACAACAAGTTCGCGCGCTGCCCGAAGGTCTACCATGAAGGTACAACGCCGCTAGCATGTACTCTTCCTTTCTCGGTCTTTTTCAGCTGACATGGTGTGTCGTGATATCCGCAGATTGTCTTGGGTATGACGTGCCGGAAGGCAAGGCCTGGTACTGTCCGCGTCATCGATGCCACCAGTGCGGGATCCTCGCGGATCTGCATTGCCGATTCTGCGTCACCACGTACTGCGAGGTGCGTCTCTGTGCCCACGTGCTGCTTGGTTGGATCATGGCACATGCTAAACTACTGCATGTATTGTGACCGTGACGGCAGGTGCACTTGCCGGCTGAGGTTCGACGCCTTGGCCCTGGGTCTGCTGATATCCCCAACGCCACGTACGTCATCTGTCCGAGGTGCGACGAGCACGCGTTGAAGGCTGTCGCACAGGGAAAGCTGCCGCGTGACTTCCATGCCCGCGTCTTTATTGGCGCAGCCTAGACACGTTTGCGGAAACTCGTTCGGTTCTGTTAGGCTATGAAACGCTTTTGTCACTGCTGATTGTTGTCGTCACACCGTTTGATCGGTGCCATTATGCAAGGAAGCGGTCTTGGCACAGTGGTTGTCTCCAACTGCTTGTCTATTCATTGTCACTCAATATCCGTTCCGCTGGTGCGATCACGAGAGAATGAAGCTGGTGTTGGAGTAGTCTTCGAGCAGCGGATTGTACCTGCGTGGCCATCAACGTCGACACAGAAGTGGTTAGTACCTACCCTGATAAACTGTTTCGTTTCTCGGCTCGACATACCCAGTGATCGTTTTCGTCTTGCTCGTGTCCGCGAACTCCTTCAAAAAGACGGATGACTTCACGACGGACACCTGAACGAGTCGAGAAACGATATCGCGCAGCATGTAAGTAACGAGACCATCGCCACCAGAAGAAAGACGCGACGACTTACCTCGTCCGACTTGCGAGACAAAACAAAGCAGTACGCCTTCTTCAGTCGCGCGAAATCGGTGGCGAAGAAAATATCGGCGATGCCTCCCTGCACCAGGTACGTGTCATGGTCGTGCGTGACACCTGTGAATGCAACAGCAACAACAATCAGACACCAGGAGTCAATACAAGACTGGTCAAAGCTCAACCACGCGCCACAACGAGAACCTACCGGTGAGCTTCGACGCCACCAGAGGCGCGTTGCCTGCGCAGAGAGGGCCGGCTGACGTCGCAGTGGGGCTGAGCGGGTGATTCAGTGCTTTGACGGATGACTTGGCGTCCAGGTTTGGCGGCGGCAGCGAGTCAAAGTCAGCAGCGATGAGGTGGTGCTTGGGGAACGCGGCGCGCAGCGTGTTGATCAGTTGCATAGCCCCGGTGGGTACAAACGCCGAGTTCAGCACGATGTCGTGCTTTCCAAGTAGCTTGCGGGCGGCCCGGGCGAGGCCAAAGTTGAACTTGTACCGTGCTTCGAGGGGCAAATCGCATCCGAAATGCTCGAGTGTCTGCCGGATCAGCGGGTCCTGAACCGGCCGCGCCGTTTCCTCCAGCGACGGATACTCGCCCGGCTGCTCGGCCTCGTCGGTTGGCTTCAGTTGGACCAACGTTTCATGCCACTTGCCGCTCTGGAGGCTCACCTTGTCGTGCGGCAGGTTGTCCAGCACCTCCATAGCCAGAAAGAAGCACTGATTATTCACGACCGGATGCGTGTCGGCGAACGTCAGGATGTCGTGGTTGATCACGGTGCACTGGTCCGGGTGCGCTGCGACCACGCGCTGCCGCTGCCGCTCGGCCATCACGGGGCTAATCTCGATCAGCGTGTACTTTGTCTTGGCGTACACGTCCGGCGCGTGCGCCTGTAGTGGCATTGGATGGCGTTAATGTCGGCATGAAACACACACCGCCGTTAACCGTCAATTGAACGCGATCGCTCACCTGGAGGTAGTTGAGGATGTGCAGCGCGTTGGAGCCCGAACCGCCGCCGATCTCGTAGATCTCGAGCTGCTTCTGGCAGAAGGGCGAGTTGAGCATGTAGTTGGCCAGCGCGTGCGAGTAGTAGGGCGCGAACACCTCGACGGGCGTCAGCCACGCCTCCTTCTTGGCCGCGTACAGCTGCGCCACCACGCGCCGGTACTCGCGCGCGCCCCAAAGGTTACCGAAGTCGATCGTGTCTGCGGGCGCGTGCAGCACCTCGCGCCCCTGCGTCGTGAAGTAGCCCGCCTCCTTGGCGTACAGCGACCCGTAGATGAACTCGCGCGTGAGCACCGCCGGGTGGTGGCGCTCCTCCTGATCGCCCCGCGCCACCTCCGAGAAAGAGCGGGTCGCTGCCGAGTGTTTCACCACTGAGAGGAAGCTCCGACCGCTGGCACCGGCGCGCGAGACGCCCACCGCCCGTCGCAACACGCGCACCGCCGCCATCCTTCGTCGGTGGCGATGGCTATGGATGAGGATGGTGATGTGGGGCTCATCGTGCTTGGGCAGAGTGATGGTCGACGACGTAGCTCTTCGTGCAGGTCTGGGTCCAGCGGGTCGGGCCTCGCGAGCTCGTTTAAGATCATAGTGAGTATGGTATGATAATTGTATGGGTCTGACCCGTTTACCCCCCCGTTGGTTGGGAGACCCGACCTGAGTGCAGGAAGAAGGGGGAGAGATCCCGAGCGAACTAGCAGCGAGTAGCAGCGCGAGTAGCAGCGCGAGTAGCAGCGCGGAGGAGACGGCGGAAGCGGGCGGAGGAAACGGCGGCGGCGTTCACGACTCGCGGACAACATGTCGAAGGCGTCGACGCTGGAGAACGGGGTGCTGAACCTGGCGGTGCTGCGCGAGGACTCGCGGCGCGAGCTGTTCTCGATCCTGGACTCGATCGGCAAGGACATCTGCCTGGTGCTGGACCCGGACCTGAACGGGCCGCTCAACCACGTGCTTGTGGACGGTACGGCCGTGCTCAAGGACCACGGCATCAAGGACTTCCACGCGTTCGGCAAGACCATCAAGACCAACTGCGAGTTCGTGCTCTTCCTGGTGCGCCCGTCGGTGCGCGCCATGCGCTACGTGTCCAAATACATCCGCGAGCTGGGCGCCGGGGAGGGCAGCAGCGGGAAGAAGCGCTTCCACTTATACTTTGTGAGCCGCCGGTCGCTTGTGTGCGACGAAGTGCTCAAGAAAGAGGGCGTGTTCGGTAGCCTCAGCGTCGGCGAGTACAAGCTGGACCTGATCCCGTTCGACGACGACCTGCTCACGCTCGAGCTCGACTCGTGCTTCAAGGACTTCTACGTGGACAACGACAAGACCAACCTGCACACGGTCGCGGGCTCCATCATCAAGCTACAAACCATCTTCGGCATGATCCCCAACGTCAAGTACAAGGGCGCCATGTCCAAGATCGTCTGGCAGATGATGGCGCACTTCAAGCGCGAGCAGGATGTCTCCGGCAACCCGATCGGCGTCCTCGACCCGGAGATCGACACACTCGTGCTCATCGACCGCAACGTGGACTTGGCCACACCCATGTGCACGCCGCTGACGTACGAGGGGCTCTTGGACGAGATTCTGGGCATCACGCACGGCTTCATCACTGTCGACGCGGATCTCATCGCGGACGACGAGTCGGCACCAGGGAGTGGCGCGTCGGCGCCGTCTTCGTCCGGAGAGAAGAAACAGGTATCCGTCCCGCTCAACTCCAACGATAAGCTGTACGCCGAGGTCCGCGACTACCACGTGGAGCGCCTCGGCATGAACTTGCAGCAGCAGGCGCGCGACATCCGCGAGCGATACGACGAGTTCCGAAAAAACCGCGACGCGTCAATCAGTGAGATCCGCGAGTTTGTAAAGCGCATCCCCGGTCTGAAACAGAACTATCAATCGCTGCAGCAGCACATCAACCTGGCCGAGCTGATCAAAAAGACCACGGACTCGAAGTCGTTCCGCGATCTCAAAGTCGCCGAATACTCGATGCTCATGGGCGAGACGATCTTCGACCAGCTTGAAGAGCGCATTGGCCTTCAGGACCCGCTGCTGAGTGTGCTGCGCCAGTTCTGCCTCCAGTCAATCACCAACGGCGGCATCAAGGCGAAGAACTATGACTACATTCGTCGCGAGCTGGTCCAGACGTATGGGTTTGAAATGATGCTGGCACTCACCAACCTCGAGAAGGCTGGTCTCCTGCGCCGCCGCGACACGCTTTGGACAGAAGCCAGTGGGTTTGCTGCGGCCCGCAAGATCTTCCGCCTGCTCAACGACGATGTCGACCCGCGCAACCCGCGGGACATTTCGTACGTCAGTCGGAGTCACGCCGCTGGCTACGCGCCGTTGTCGGTGCGCTTGGTGGAAAGTGCCACCAAGCCGCGCGGCTGGAGCTCGATCCAAGAAGGCCTCCGGCAGCTGACTGGGCCATCCGGAGAGGTCTCTCAAGCGACTGCGAGCAATCAGGCGGACGATGCCAGCTCTGCTGGTGCTGCTGCCAAGGTCGACAACTTTGGCAGCGAGGAGCGCAAGGTCATGCTGGTCTACTACCTGGGCGGTGTCACATTCATGGAGATCGCGGCGCTGCGACACGTCTCACGACAACCGGAATGTACGTTGTATTGTGTGATGATGAAGTGCTTGGAACGACTCATAGGACCACTGACGCTCGTGCTACGTATCAATGCAAACAGGTCCGTACGATGTGATTGTGGCGACAACCAAGATCCTAAACGGAGACACGCTGGTCAAGTCGTGTTTCGACAAGGACGTGCTGCGGTTCCTCAAGCTCTAGTCTCTCGTAGCCAGAGAGCTGGCGATGGCGAGGAAGCGACGCGGAGTGGCGGCCAGAATGGTTTGAGATTGAGCGCTGAGTAGTTTGTTGTGGTTTATATTGCGGTCAATCCAGTTTGCTCCTGGATCTACTGATGGCCACTACGGTGTAGCAAGGCGTGCCTCGTATCTGCCCGGATCTGCTACTCTGCGTCATTGTTGCTTGCTTCCTTGACAAATCGTCCGCTGCAACGCAGTCCATCCGTCGGTCGCTTGCGCTGCAGCTTGCAGACGAAAATGTCGTCGTCAAAGTACCGGACGAGCTCGCCGCTGTCGTTGGACGCGTATACCTCGACGTCAAAGTGCTGGGAGGCGTCGGTGAAGAACACGCGCTCCTTCCTGAAGAACATCGTAAGGTGGTTCGGTTAGCTTCGTGCGCCTGTCATTCATGTTGCGGCATCTTCGAGACGTACACGGGGAAGCGCTGCTTGTACGCGACCAGAACTGTCGGAGCTTCCTTCTCATCCCGTCGTTCGCAGTCGTCGGTCAGCTCGAGCAACGTCGCGAGAAGCGGTGCATACTGCGTTGAGTCGTACAGGCAGTCGGAGCACAGGATGGCAGTGGGGCACGGACCCAAGTCGCCGCGGCGCTCGCCCCTGCCCCCGCGTTCGAAGCGAGTTAACGGACTGATTGTATGCAACCTCAGAAGATGGCATGACAGCGTCGCAGCTCACGCACCAGCAGAACGGACGCGTGACCAGCCGCCCCGCATTGAGCATAGCAGCCACCTCAGCGCTTTGCCGACTTGCAAACTCGACGTTCTCTCGCGTGAGCGGCAGCACCGTCTCGAGGTCTGTGAGCGTGATGGACTCGACGAGGCCAGCGGCGGCAAGGGCCAACCCGACGGCTCCGGAGCCGGCGCCAAGCTCCAGCGCGTGTCCGTGGGCCAGCAAGCCCGAGTACTCGATCAGAAACACCACCAGTGCTCGTGCCTAGATCAAAACGGTTGCATCCAAAGCAGCCAACGACCGTGAGTGGGTTCTCAGGGTGAGACCGTGTGGATTCGACCAGATACAACGCACGCAGTTCCACACGACGCCCGCAATGCCGTGACGGGACAGATTTTGGTGTAGACGCAACTCAGGGACACCATCGCTGAGGAGAAGCGCGGTCTCCGGGGCGCTGGCTTTGACGTAGTCGATACCCAGACGAGATGCAGCGCTCGATGTCACGTCAGTTCTGACGAATAGCGCGTCCCAGTCGCGCCGCCACTTCATGTCTTGCTGCCGCCGAGTCGTGTTGGAGCTGTGAAGGGTCACGCGCTTTGCTCGCTGGTTTGTTTTTGTCGTTTATATTTTTTTTTCGGTCACGTTTCGTACACATGCGGCACACGCGTGAACGTGCTACGTGAAGCGAGGGGAGCAATCCACGCACGTCCTCCCCCTCTATCGGAAACAGGTACTAGCAACACTACTACTACGTCTGATCGCAGCGAGCCAAGGCCACGGCCGCGCGACCTCCCTACGGCACCTCTCTACGCCTTCTTGGCCACCAGCTCGAGGCGGGCGAGCTCGAGCGAGCTGACGAGGCCGATGTCCGGGTGGAACGACGGCTTAATGTAGTCGGCGACGGGCGGCTGCTGGCCGTATTTGTTGACGGCCTTGACGAACTTCTCGCGGATGAGGTCGAAGAGCTTGGCGCGGCGCGAGATGCCGCCGCCAATGACGATCACGTCGGGCGAGACCATGAAGGTGATGTTCACGCACAGGTAGGCCATGTAGTGCGCGATCGTGTCCCAGACCTGGTCGTCGTCCGAGATGTTCTCGAGATCGCGGCGGTCCAGGCCCGTGCGCGCCGCAATCGAGTTGGACGCGACCATGCCCTCCACGCAGGCGCCGTGGAACGGGCACGTGCCCTTGAAGTCGTTGTCGATGTCGGCCTGCGCGCGCGGCACGAAGCAGTGGCCGCCCTCCGGGTGCATGTAGCCGTGCACGGCCTTGCCCTCGACGCAGATGCCGACGCCGACGCCCGTGCCGACCGTGATGTAGACGGCGCTCGAGATGTCGCCGTGGCCGCCGTGGGTCACCTCGTACATGGCGGGCGCGTTCACGTCCGTGTCCCAGCCGACTGGCACGTTCGGGAAGGCGCGCTGGATGACGCCCACGATCTCCGTGTTGCCCCAGTGCGGCTTGGGCGTGCTCGTAATGTAGCCGTACGTCTTGCTCTGCTTGTTCAGGTCGATGGGGCCGAAGGACGCGATGCCGATCGAGTCGAACGTCTGCTTTTTGAGCCACGCGATGGCCGCGGTCAGCGTCTCGCCCGGTGTCGTCGTGTCGATGCGCGTCTGTTCCACGATGTTCTGCGGGTCATCCACCGCGATGGCCAGCAGCCACGTGGTGCCGCCGAGCTCGAGCTGCGGCATGTCATCCATCACCCGTTCGCCAGTCAACATCATCACTCATCACCATGGCGGTATCCACACAGCAAACTGCGCACGTACGCCTGCGAGACGGGTCATCTTGGGGGGGAGGCTTGGGGGGGAGCGGGGGAAGGAGACCGAGGCCGGGCCGGGTCGATCTGCGCTGGTTGGGGCGAAAAGCGGAATGAGCTCCCCCTCCAACGGGGCCCGAGCGCGCGCGCCTCACTGCGCGACGGGTAGAGAGAGCGGGGGGGGGGGGGGGAACTCACCCTCATGAAGATCCCACCGCCGCCACTTCTCCCCCTGTCACCATCATTTGCTCGCGGCAGTTGCACCTTGGGCTCGATTTGCTTCAGACTTGCAGGCGCGAGAGACGCCGCAGACCGCGAGGCAGAAACAGGAAAGTCGTCGAGCGCGAGGTTTTGCGGACAAGCTCAAGTTGAACCCCGCGCGAGGTTTTTCGGCCCCGCACGCGCGAGCCGAATCTGCGACATTCCATACAGACGATTGGATTGATACACGTATAGAGCCAATTAACATTTATTTAATATGTTGAACACATTCTATATATGTTTAAATGCAATAACCGATGTTTGAGGTGTCGACACGCGCGGGTTACGCAGCCGTCAGGGCCTTGAGGGAGGAATCAAGTTATGCGCATAGGGCCAACGTCCCCTGTCCACAGACGAGCCGCGCTGCTACCATTAGTTTCGACAGTCTTCACAGTACGTTTTAATAAATTAGACAGATGTCAAGGTACGGCTACGCGTCGACGTCACGAGCGCGAACCTAGCGCTTCAAGCCGCGTAAAGTGCGCAGTGGGTCGAGCAGAGTATCTGCTCGCTCGCCTAGAGAACAAGAGAAGGAAGCGGGTGACGCAGGCAACGGGGAGAAGCAGAGATGGCGGACGCGTCGCAGGATTCGCTGGCTGCGTGAGTCTGCGCCCCCTTTCCTCTCCCTTCGCCGGCTGTCTGGCGGTGCGTTGCGCGGGATCTGAGCGTCTCCTGACACCTGCGCGTCCGTGTGTGCTGCCTGCAGGTTCATGAGCATCACGGGCGCCGACTCGGCGGTCGCGCTGCAGTTCCTCGAGGTGCGTACTCCCCATTCGCGCATGTGGTCGACTTTCTAGCGCTGTACTGTACTAACGAGTCTTGATGGCAACTGTGCGCATGGTGTGTTATCGCTGCAGCTCACGAGCTGGAAGCTGGACGAGGCGGTACGTTACCTGGGCGACGGAGCATCCGCTAAGCCCGCTCGCACGTTTTCGAGCGGGGAAGCCTGTCATGGCAGTTAGATGTGAAGGCGATGGTGTGACTCACTCACTGAATGATGTGGCGTGCTTCTCTATAGGTGAACCTGTTCATGGAAAGCGGAGGAGGAGGAGCGGGCGGCGCCTCGGCGGCCCCGGCCGCCGCCACTGGCCTCGGAGACGAGTGAGTCGTCACGCATGCGCTAATAGTAGAAAGGTACGCTGTAGCGTGCCATTTCTAACGACTAGTGGCGGTGTGCAGCGACATCCGAGCGCCCGACGCAGCCAAGCGCCAGCGTCTCGTCGACTACGAAGTAGACCCGAGTACGTGAGCAAACACTTCGCGGTACCCTTTCGGCAAGATCAGGGCGCCTCTCGCTAATTATTTCGCTTGGTTTCTATGATGCAGTGGCGATCCGTCGCTTACGTGACCAGTATCGCGACTTTGCGGCGGAGAGCATCGCCGCCATGAACGCCGAGTCGAACCAGATCTCGACGGCGTTCGGCTCCATCAGCGGCGCAGGCGGAGACGACGTCTCCGCTGATTCGCGGCCCAGAGACCTCACCGCGCTGTTTCAGCCGCCGGTGGGACTCATGTACCAGGGCACCTACGCTGATGTACGTGGCATAGTGTCAAATCAAGCGACGTGAGAGACTGGGATTCATTTGCTGACACTGCTCGTCTGCTGGCTGTAGGCCCGCATGCACGCCAAGAACGAGGGAAAGTGGCTGCTGGTGAACATCCAAGACGAGATCATGTTCGCCAGCCACATGCTGAACCGCGATACGTGGTCGGACGACGTTGTGCAAAACCTCGTCGCGAGCGGCTTCGTCTTCTGGCAGGTTGGTGCACTGCTTCGAGAGATGCCGCAATGGTAGTACTGATACCATGTTGTGGCATGTCAGAACTATTGGGCGTCAGACCACGGCAAGAAGTTTTGCAACTTGTACCAGATCGACCGCGACACGTTGCCGATTGTGGCCATCATTGATCCGCGGACTGGCGAGATCCTGCAGCGCTGGAATGGCTTCCTGGAGCCCCAAGACATGACGGAAAAGCGTAAGTGCTATACCATTTGTGTCACTGATTAGTTTTATACATTTCTCTCGTGGATAGCCCCATCTCCTTTCCTGCAAGTGGTCTGACGTTGTTTCTGCTGTGTAATGCTCGCAGTCTCGGACTTCTGCTGCACAAACATGTTCGAATCTGTGGCGACTCCAGCGGTGCCGCCATCCACGTCACCCCCGGTATGTTCGGTTTTCGCGGAGCGTTTACATTGAGTCGCGCCACTTATTACCAGATGATCGCAGATCCAGAACGATCTTATGGATGCCTCCGAAGATGACCAGCTCGCGGCTGCTATTGCAGCCTCGTTGCAAAATGACGAAGAGGAAAAAGACCTAGCATACGGCGACGACGATGACGACCAAGATGATGACGAGCAAGAGCAGAAGCAAGAGGAAGAGATCGTCCCGCTGGGTCCCGAGCCGCAAGGTGGGGATTCTCGTGGGTGTTTCCATGCAGCCAGTGATTTATACTCACATTTGAATCGTTCTGCGTGGACGTGTAGACGGTGTTGCTGATGTAACGAGGGTCCAAATCCGGGCTCCCGATGGCACACGTTTGACTCGTCGTTTCCTCAAGTCAGACCCGCTGTCCATCCTGTGGCTCTACGTGAAAGAGCAGGTAAGCAATGCCTTCCCGATGGCATAGGAGCCGCCGTGTTGAGCACGTTGTCGTGTCACTTACCCGCGTCTTCTTCCTCCCAACAGATTCCTGAAGCGCGCTCGCGCGCGTTTGAGCTCCGGACAGCGTTTCCCCCGGCTGCGGTGGCGTTCAACGAGACAAGCTCGATCGCCGACGGCAAGCTGGAGAACGCGTCGCTCCGCCTGAATTGGCTTTAGTCATGAGAGGAGTATTTGCCGAGGCTGCTTCTGCTTTGCACCGCCTATGCTGTGCTTGGAGCGTGGCAAAGGTTCGAAAGGTTTTGGGTGGATGCCCTTGCACTCAAGTGTGGTCTGTTGTTTGGATGGATAGCCACCACTTTGCCGGACAGCTAGATGAAAAGTGAACTGGCAGATACGTCGAAGTAACCAACAACATGATTGATAAAAGCAAGTAGTTCATTGGAAGTGTGCTTCCTTGGACTCTTGTGACCGTCGCAACGAACTCATTCAAAATGCACCTACATAATCTTCGTCGCTGATCGCTTAACGTCTGCTCTTTCAAGCCCAACGCTCATACACAACACGACGGCGCTGCACCGCGACGATTGCCAGGTAGCGGAACACTACGAGGAACGCGAGCAGCATCCACACGTTGACTGCTGCATCGTCGCGGCGCGAATTGAACTCATCGGCGACGTACGATTGCACCGTGACCTGTTGGTGCTGACTGTGTTGCTCATAGTACGGGGCCGCGTCGTTCGGGATCTCGCGTAGCGTGCGGCACGGAATCACCTCAGACTCGTGGTGATGGTCATGGCGGTCGCTGCAGTCGCCAAACGCAAGCGCGAACAGGCTGCCAAGCGCGTAGCGCTGCGGCGTGATTGAGAGCATCCACAGCAGTGATGGCACAAAGCGGACGACAATCAGCGAGAAGATGTTGAGTCCAACGACGCCGACGATCGCAGCACGCGCACGGTGCGTCACGTACGCCAGCCATTGCACGCAGTACAGCTGCGTGAACACAAATACCGTGAGGATGAGCCAGTACAGCCAGAAGCTGCCCTCTGCGGTCGTGTACCACAGGCTGGACACGACAAATAGGATGCTTGTGAGCACGAACGTCACGATGGCAACGAAGGGCACGTCGCTCACTCCTTCAGACACGAAGAATACCCACGCTGGGTAGTACGTCTGTGCTGCGTGTTCCCGACGGAAGGCTCTTCCAGCCTCGAGTGCGCGCGAGGCGGCTCCCGCACCCAATAGTGCGCCAACGAGAAGAGTCGTCCACGAGATCAATCCTACGCCGTAGTTGACTCCGGCATACGTGTCGTACTCATCCTGTCGAGCCCACAGGAGCATGATGAACAACCCAATCAGCACGGCTCCGATTGCCATCGTCGTCTGGCGCGTCAGGCTGATGGTCACACGCGAGGTCGCCCACACGATCAGACGCCAGTACGAAATGGCAAAGCGCCACACCACCCACCGCAGCTGAGTCACCACCGACGCCCCGAACCACGCCGAGACGACGCCACCAGCGCCGCTAGACGAGCCGTACGCCGTTATGGCAGCTGGCACGGCCTTGGTAGGACGCAGGACACCGACACGCTGCAATTGCGTCGTCCATGTACGCTTCGCCTCACTCTGGCTGAACAGCTTGACAAATTTGGCTGCTGAGGAGGACTTTCCGCTACCGCTCTCCATGTGCTGGAGCGCCCACGACGCGATCGAGCTCTTCGACAAAGACCCCGCGGATGCCGACGGTGGGAGCTTCTTGATGCTCCAGGAAGTCTGCAAGTACTTGGTAAACAGCTTGAAATCGGCGCCAAGGTCACCAGCAAACACAAGCTCGCCACTCTCTTGCGAGAGCAGCAGCAGGCGCGTGAACGCGCGGAGAACGCTGGGGGCTGGGTCATCCAGCGCGCAGAGCACCGCCCGTCCAGTCTTCGCCACTCGATGTAGACAGTTCATCACTGCCTTGGCTCCTTGATCCGTCAGGTCACGGGTTGGCGTATCCACAAGGAGGACGGTCTTTCCTGTAACAAGCTCGACACCGATCGAGACGCGGCGCCTCTGGTCCAACGCGCACTCACCCACGTGGTATTCAGCCACCACTTGGAGATCCAGCAGCTCCAACCACGCGTCCACATACGCGCTACTCTCGCCTGCCAACGTCGCGCTAAACAACAGCGTCTCACGGACAGTCAGGTGGCTCCAGAGCGCGTCGTGCGACCAGCAATAGCCAACCACGCGTTGACGAACACTCTGGTCAGCAACATGGCCGTTGAGCAAGACTTTACCCTGGAAGAGCTCAGCCGTCGGGTCACGGCGGCCAGCGAGGAAAGCCAAGAACGTCGCGCGAGTCCGCACTGTCGATCCTATCACGGCTGTCAACGAGCCAGACGCGCAGTATCCTGACACAGCCCGGAGCTGTACTGTCTCCGTCACAGCCTTCGCCGTCTTCGTTGGAGTCGTCGAGGCAATGTGCGTCACGTCCTCAAACGCCAACGTCAGGTCTACACCACAACGCAGCAATTTGGTGCTTCCGGCGGAGGTAGCCGGCGATGACAGCACTTCCCCCCACGCCGCGTCAACCTCGGCGCTCTTGGCACTGACCGTCACAGACGTGGAGGCCGAAGATTGCAAAGGTGGCCCAGCGTGCTTGTCCTCGAGGACTTCATCATCCTCGTCTTCCGGTTCAAACTCGTCCGCGGGTGCGACTGACTTGCTGGTCGCATTTTGGCGTGTCATCGGTGAGCTTCCATGCTCCGACGTACGACGATCCGACTTCGCCTTCGGCACAACGGAAACATCATCCGATGCGCTGGACGCAATTTGTGGCTGTTTGCTTTTAGATCGGCGCTTCTTGGTGACAGTAACAAATCCTGACGAGTTCTTGGCAGCTGCTTGTTCACACTGGTCAGTTGCTCCAGAGGAACTGGTCTTCGACTCCTCACCGCCGACGGAACTTGATTCACCGACTGATGTGGTAGTCTTCGAAGTCACACGAACACTCTGCTCTACGCTGCACGTTGATGGAACTGGGACTGCCTTGGCTGCGCCCGCATCGCCAGTCGTGGCGATTGTGGTTGCGGTCGATTTACCCACAGAACGCATTGAAGCACCTAATCCCCACGTGTCTACCAGTCGACGAGAGGAATTCACAGCTTTGCTATGAGCTGTAAATGACTTCTCCCCGATATGCGTACCACCAGCAATCTGTTGGCCCCGGATAACAGCATCGCGATAATGCAAAACAGAATTACCACTAGCGCGGGCTTCACCGATCGTCGAGCTCGAGCTCGTCACCGTCGTCACCGACGAGCTGCCCGGAGCGCCACGCACCACACGACGCACGATCGTCTCGCCGTCTTCCGTCGTCTCCGTGATCTCCTCGATCGTCTCCTCCGTCGTAGACGTC
>JAASGW010000557.1:0-20369 GCA_023334395.1 Phytopythium sindhum | reverse complement strand
GAGCGCTCTCGCATCGACCATGCCCTTGCGTTGGTCCAGTATCACAACAAGTTCATCCGTGGACGCCTCTCGAAGTGCAAAGAAACAGCTCACATCGCCTTTCGTCCCGCGATCGTCCATGGTGATCACCCTCTCCGACACTCAAAGAACAAGAACAGACGGTTGCAATAGACAGCATTGGGGCTCGGGTGAGTCAATGGCCTCCGCGGGCGACGGCGACAAGAGTGACGACTTCGACGTCAGTCACAGCAGCACGTGCAGCAGCCAGCGCGAAGGTAAAGGTGGCGCTTTGGCCTCGGATACGACCAAGCTGGTCAAGATCAGCAGCCGCAACTCACTGGACGCCACGACGCTATTCAGTACCAAGTCGGACTGCCTACACACAGTGAGCAGTCCAAATGGCACATTGTTCAAGTATTTTAAGCGGAACCGCTATGTTCGCGCGGAAGCTTTCCGCCGGAAGGGCGTTGTAAGTGCACAGACAGCAAGTTGCTGCATCCCCTACGGCGGTGGTATGTGCTGCCATTTCCGGACATGCCCACGAGCCATAGTTGGTGTCTTTCTGGCGTCTCACACGGCGGCGAGAAGCGTTACGAGACGCCGGGGACAACAAGGATGCAGTCCGGAACGGCGTGATCATCCGCGACAGCACCAAGCAGGACGCGGCAATCACGAACGCCGCTACCGACTACATCTCAACATCAGCAAAACGAACGAACGCTCAGGCTGTCGTAGACGGGTAGCACCCCATTTGGTGAAGACCCATTCATCGTCGCCACAATCGTGATCCGCGGGATGCAGACCAAAATCGCCATGACGGCGTTTATGAAACACCTCAACGCGTACTCCACATCGTCGACGGGTCACGGCAAGCAATCTTGAGACGGATCTTGATGAACTTTTTGAGCTCCTTGACTTTCGGCTCGAAGAATGAGCGGAACGGCTGCGTCAAGAAGAGCATGACCGTCTCCTTGCCAGCCAAGCTATCAGAATTAGTGACCATGACCGCGGCGCTCGACATAACGTTTGTCGTGCTGACGCCACGCCCAAGAAGTCGAAGGTGGTGTAGTTCAAACTGATGCCAAAGTCCCACTGCATCTCGCAGTTGGTCGAGTCATCGCAGAGCGTGGTGACGTTGTGGTTGTACGAGATGAAGATGTTGTCGATCCGCAGGTGACCGTCGCGACTTGGCAACTCTCAATCACTTACACGAAGGGACTGCCAACGTCAACAGCAGGTAGCGGAGAACGCGGACTACATCTTTGCCATCAAGTCGTAGACAGACTGCGGCGTCTACAACTCGACGGCCGCGGCGAACCCTCTGTGCTACATGTTCACGCTCAGCACCGACGATTACCCGTACGGATCGATCTTGCTGGCGTAAAGTGACCGTCGATTGGCACTCGCGAGACAGCAGTTACAGCGTTACCACCATCGTCGTGGCTTCGATGCTGGCAGCCTCGCATCACACACATCACACCGGCATTGGGCTAATACATTCAGCTTCCAATACAGTTGATCGTACCGATGTGTTGATAGGGGAGTACTTCAGTGTGCTTGAGCTGGCAGCGCGGCCTACTCGCCTCGGCGCTGGCGATGTCGGTGCCGACGCTCGGAGCGGGAGCGAGAGTGGTAGTGGTCGCGTCGCTTCCTGGATGGCTTCTCGTCGTCGTCTCGCCTGGAGGAGCCGCTTGCTGTCTCTCTCTCATGGCGGTGACGCCGGCCTCTGTGTTTATCGTCCTCGTCCTCGAGGTGTGAGCGACTGTGGCGGTGTTCACGGCTGCGCTTCTTCTCCTTTTTCTTTTTGCCGTGTCGTTTGTGTCGTCGGCGACGACAGCGGTCGCTGGACGAGTTGCTGTCCGAACTGCTCGAGTCACTGGAGTCGCTTGAGTCGTCATGGTGCCGCACCGCCTGTTCCTTCAGCTTCTTAAGCAGTCGCTTCTTCTCCTTGGTCGACAGGCTCGCCAGGAACTCTCGCTCCGGATCTGTATAACAACAATCGCTCATCAGAACCCAGCCATACCCGAGAGTGTTGGAGCCTACGCACCCTCGTCGTCCGACGGCAGGATCGTAAACTCGTCCGTCGCCGCCTCGCCTTGCTGCCCCATGAACATCAATCAGCATCACGCTTTGCCAGTTCAACGCGTAGCCAGTTTTCCACTGTTAACCTCACCATTTCCAGCGGCAGTGCAGCGCGGCGCAGCACGAGCTGCTGCTTAACCGACTGGCTCACCGACTTGAAGTACGTCATAGGGTCCTCCATCGCCTGCCGAGCCGCGTCTACAAGGCCAAAGCACATTTATCCATACAATTTAGAGCAACCGTCACCCCCGTTGCTAAATGAACCGACAGCAAAGCGCACCGTGCGGGTTGAAGTCGCGCATCTCGCACTCGCGGTCGCCCGACTGGTGGCCCCACTGGCCGCAGCGCAGGCATCGCACGTTGCGCAGCTGCTTGCCCACGGGCTTGAAGTTCACCTTGACCGAGTCCGTGTAGTCGCCCTCCACCGGCGCGTCCTTCAGGAACGGGAACCGCTCTGCATGCAGACATCATCAGACCAGAACTAAAGTGCATCCACGCGCAACGGTCGGACGCACCGACTTGGTCCTTGATGGTGAGCGGCTCGTCCGGGCGGCGGCCCACGTAGCGCTCCAGGTTGCGGCGCACGTCGTCCGCGCCCGCGGCACCCCTGCGCTTCTCCATCTTGCGCCGGAATTCGCGCACCGCGTCGTCTAAAGATGCCCAGTTAGCTATACATCGCCCAAAATCCCTAGGACAACAGCAACAGCTCGGACCTTCCGCGACCTGGTCCCCGGCATCGTCACTTCCGTCCTTCGCGGGTGCCTCGGCCTTCTGCAGGCCCGGCGGCGGCGCGTATAGGAAGCCGACCTGCTGGGCGTCCAGCCGCCGCGCGGCCTCGGCGTCGCCCTTGGCGGCTGCGAGCTGCTGGAAGCGCTGCGTGTCAGCGTTTTTGCGCACCTCGCGCGCCGCCTCCGCCTCACGCTGCTCGCGCGCCTTGGCCTTCTGCTCCGCCACCCAGATGCGCTTCTGGTTGGCCTTGTTGGACGGGTGGAAGCCCTTGAGGTTGAGGAACTTGAGTGACATGATGGCTGCCCTCCGCTTCCGCTGGCGTCTTTGCTCGTGTGTCAGTCGGGTTAACTGCCTAAAGTGCGCACTTAGGACTATAGCTGCTCACTAAGTGCGATCATATAATGATATTTCATAACTTGATACAGTCCATTACACTATTATAACCGTTAAAGCAGTACCTACTCCCGGCGAATGGCGATCAGCAGGAAGGGCGGCGCCAGCTCGGCGCGAACGGGGGCGTCGCGGTTGACGGCGAACGGAAGGGCTGTGCGCAACAGGTACTTGTCATGGAACAGCATCGTCAGTGTCGAACCGTCGACGTCGACCGCGATCTTGTCGACTGCTGGCGATCGCACGTCGGGCACGAGTACGCGGATCACGACGTCCTTGCCGCGAGAGCCAGGCAGGATCTCATAGCGCGGCGTCGCCAGCTGCGCCGGCGGCGATGGTATCTTGGATGGTGAAGCCGGCGTTGCAGTTGTTGTTGCTGTCGGTTTACTCGTAGGAGCAGCTTTTGCAACACAGACGTTGTTGTTGGTAGTAGCGCCGTTGAGCGCCTTGCATCGCGCGGCGTGCTCCTTGGTGAGTACCATCCCCATGAAGAAGTGTCGGCCGAGTGCATCGATCAGATGGAGGTCGGGTATATCCGCGCCCAATCGTGCCTGAAGCTTCGCGATCACGTGATTATCGCTGGGATCGAGCAGCACGCGCCGCTTAGGGTCGACGCCTTGGACGACGTACAGGAAGCTAGAGGCGCGCGACCACGCCGTCTCCTGCTTGCCCTCCTCATGAAGGTGCGACGCCGCGCTGAACGGGTTCTGCTGCGGCAGGAGCAGCATGTTGGCGCCCACGACACGCGACTGGACGGCGAACTCGCCGTTCATATCGCAGTAGTCGTTCGCGCACGTGAAGACAGCGGGGATGCCTGTCTCCGCGATAGCGTACAGATCTGGCAGCCAGCTCAACAGCAGGCGGTGATTGGATGCACTGGAGCTCGCGTCGATGAAGCTGCCGAAGCCCGTGTTGTAGCCAATGATGACCGTGTTTGCTGGGTCGCACGTTGCAAACGCACTGGAGCTTTGAAACCCACCGAACGTGCCGCCGAACGCGCGGACAGTCAGATTGCCTGGAGCGGTGGTTTTGCGCTGCTTCGATGTGACACCCTCGCTCACTTCCGGCCCGATGAAATACAGATTGATTTGACGCGACGGGTGCGAAGTGGCGATCTCGCTCCAGTAGTCGGTGATAGCGTGCACGCGCTGCTCGGCCTTGCGCGACGCGCCGATCACGAGCACGTTGGTCGCTTCGTCTTGGTTGGTCGATGCGAAGCAGGGCAGCTGCAGCAGCTGAGCGACGTAGAGTAGCGTGACGGGGAAGCTGAGCGCGTCCAACATGGACGGGTCACGCGTCGCCGTCGCCACCAGGTCGTGTACTGCGTCACTTCGTGAAGACAGATACCCCTGCCAGCCTTTACGCAGCTCAACAGAGCCTTCTGGAGCGACTGACAGCGGCGGGAAGCGCTTGGATTCGAGCCAGCGGAACGTGCCGCTGTACATGCCATCGCCGCGCGGGTCCAGCTGCAAGTGCTTTTGCTTGTGCGTCGTCTGGTTGCTGTCGGTACAACGCCCTCCCTTGGCCTTCGTCTTCCCACTCGTCCTGCCCATGTTGTCCGCTGGTCGGTCGGCCAATTGTGCGATTGTGCAGTGAAGCAGCGCGGACCGCGAAAGGTCGCGAGCAGCGAAAAGTTCTGAACAATTACGGATCTAGACGCATGTACCGTAAACGCGGTACCGTTGTCTCTCAGTCGGTTTCTGGCTCTTGGCAAGTGTCAAGAGTGAATCCATGGTTGCTGAATCAGGGTAAAATATCAGCGCATTCTTCAAATTGGATAAATGATTTACCCCTTATTTAGCAACTAATAGCGCTTGGGGGGAACAAAAATAAGAAGTGGGGGAGAAACGAGCCCTACGTTTTACGTGTCCGGTTTGCGGGAGGGTGTTTTACAGTAGGGGGAGGGGGAGGGGAGGGGGGGGCGTTTTTTTTCCTTCTTCTTCCCCGTTTCTTCCGAAATAACCAACGCGCCAACCCTACTGACCGCCCTACCGAGCAGCTCGCCAGCTCAATCGCGTTCCCCACCTTGGCTCCCGATCCAAGATACCCGAAGCGCGCGCCCTCCCTCCCCCCCCTCCTGGGCGCGGCTTCTTGTTCCGAAACTACCGCTGCCCTATCTGCCCCTCCGCGACGGCGGCAAATAAGAAGGCGAGCGAAGGACCAGACTAAGAAGCGAGCGAGCGAGCTCCCCACCGCGCGTCTTATTCGTGTGCCGTCCGCGTGTGTATCTCCCTCCCCAGTCGTCGGCGTATCACTAGAAAGAGCCTATGGCGGACGCGAGCCGGCGCAAGGGCGGCACCACGGCCGCGCGCTCGCACCAGACCTACCTGCAGCAGCAGCTGGGTGCGCAGGCGGGCACGCCCACGGGCGGCGCGCGCGGCTTCGGCAGCAGTACGCCTACGAATCGCGGCTACGCCAAGTCGGGCAACAACGGCCGCGGCGGCGGCCAGAAGGGCCAGCTGCCGGCTAAGATGGGCATCAAGAGCGGCATGACGGTCGAGGTGCGACTCCCCCTGCTCCCTCGGGGTGACTTGCTGCGTGTCTTGTGCTCTAACGACCTCGTTCTGGCGACAGGAGCTGAAGCGGCTGACGCAGAAGCGCATGCAGCAGTCGGGCGGCCCAGCGACGCCCAAGTCGCCGGCGCTGGGCCCGCACGCTGAGGGTTTCAGCGCGGCCGGCCGGCCGGCGACGCCCAAGATCAACGTCGCGGCCATCAACGCGAGCACGGCGGCGGTGGTCGCGACGCCCACAGCGGGGCCGGGCACGCCCGTGATGCCCAAGATGGGCATGACGGTGCAGGAGCTCAAGCAGCTGACGACACTGCGGCTCGCGTCGCAGAGCGTGCCGATGCGCCAGACGGAGATCACGGGGCTCGTGAGCAACGCCGTGCTCACGAACGCGGCCAAGTCGCAGTACCGCGACAGCCTGCGCGGCTCGCTCACGCCCGGATCGACGCCTAAGCGCACGGCGTTCAGTAACCTGCGAACCACCGGCAGCAACAACAACTCGAACGAGGTGATCCCCGTGCGCGGCAACCGGAGTCGGTCTCGCAGCTCGCAGCTCATGAAGACGGTCGACCCGCCGATCGACACGGCGCCGACGCGGTACTCGTACAGCGGGCAGTCGCTCGAAGAGTACCTCGCGTACGACTATAGCCTCGGCGACGGCGGCAACTCGTCGTCATCTCAGGTGAGACGAGAAATCATGCGATCATGTTGGTGTTGACATCAGTGCTCACCCTTTTGTCAATGCATGACCGGAACAGGAGACGGACTCGTACGCACATCCGTCGTTTGACGACGACGAAGGCGGCAAGCCCAGCTTTGAGGAGGTACGAGCTCATCGCACTGCTCACCGTATCAAGTGTGGCAACGGCTGCTTACCTACACGTCCCGTTCCGAATTTGTTGTAGTCGCTTTCTCGTCATTCGCTCCAGTTTCCGGAAGACTCGTTCCCTCCTCCGCCCCCGCTCGATGAAAGCGGCGGGTTCGTGGCCACGTCGCTTCCTTCGTGGTCGCCGCCGCCCGCGCGAGCCAAGAAGCTCGACTCGACTCCATCTATTCCGGTACGGATACCACTTTCGCTCCTGTATCTCGCCATGAACACGTTGTGCTCACCTTTGTGTGCGCTCGACCTGGTCCACATGTAGGCTTCTTTCTACAACCAGCAAACGTCGTACTACAACATCGCGTCCAAGGATGACGCCGCGAATCAGGACCAGAACGCCGTGATCGCCCCACCGCCCGGACTGTCTCGGCGTCCATCGATGACAGTGCCTTGGCAAGTGGCTGAGGCCGTCTTGAACACCCCGCAGACTGTAACCACGCGGAAGAAACTGGCGTCACCCACGAGCTCAAGCAACACGGCGTCGGAGCCAGAGTCCGCAAAGTTCGACGATGGCAACGCATCCAGCATGAAGTCGCCCGCAGCCGAGGCGGCGGTGCAGCTTGGCGCGCTTACGAGTCAGATCGCTCGCAACCGCAGCGGATCTGGAGCGCCACCACTCGCGGGTGCACCTGCCAATCAGTCACTCAACTCTCTGAATGGCGCACGCCGTGGAAGTTTTGGCAACGCCGCAGAGTTTTTCAAGTTCCGTCGTCGCAGCAAGAGCCGACTGGAGCTGGCGCGTGACTTCCCCGGTAATTTCGCTGGCGCCACGAACGGGGATGGAGACATGGCGTTCCCCAACTACGGCGCGGCTGGGACGATGCCGGGCATTGATGAGACTGTCGGTGACGTGCAGGAAAGCGGAACTCGTGGCGACACCGTGTCGGATGCGAGCTCCTCTACGTCCGACAATGATGACGACGACGGATCCAGCTCGCAAGACTACACGGACGAGGATGTGGTTCAGGTGACTGGCGGATACGATGACATGACGGAGATCTCCAACAACTTCGTGCAGTTCTACCACGCGAGTGGCGCCAGTGGTCGTGGGCGTGACAACTTGAGCGGGCTTTCCAGTCTCTCAATCCCGCCGCCCCCTCCTCCGCCGATGACGGATGACGAAGACGATGCGTCCACGACGTCGTCATCGAAGGGACTTCCCATGATGAGCCCCAACGGCTTGCGTCTGCGCAAGGTGGCTGAGATGGCGCGCCGCGGCAGCCTGAGTAACGAGGACAAGACAAGGGCTAAAGACGAGATCATCCAAAGCTCGCTTGGCATTGGCGCGACGAACGCGGCGCGCATTTTCTCTTCCAAGATGGGCGAGCGTGCGCCTATGCCGACGTCATCCGTCGTGCCGCCTCCTGGATTCTCTACGCAGTCGCCCCCGCCCCCTCGAGACACGAAGTCTGGCGCCAAGAAGACGCTGGCGCCTGGAGCTGGTATCGCCCGCGGTAACATGGCCGGTGGTATGTCTGGGCGCCTGCCCGCCACTGCTGCGACTCCTCTTGTTGCGAGCCCTCACGGTTCCGCTCGGAAGACTCTCGCTGAGCCGGAGACCATCGATAACAACAGCAGTAGCTTGGAGGAGAGGCTTGCGGCTGCGGCGCAGAAGGTGGCCAACTGCGTGAGCAAGGGCGACATGGTGAACTTCCAGAAGGCCATGGACGAGCTCGACTGGCTTCGTAACGAGGCCAACAAGATGATGCGGGGCTGAGCTCGCACCGTGTCCGTGATGTGAGTCGCGACGAGTCTTTGCGCTTCTGTTCTCCGGTAGTCTGTCACCTGGGCGTCCAGTCGAATGCGGGGTCGGCTGAGACGACAGCGGGCAGTTAGTTAGTTAGTTTGTTGTTACCGTCGCTTGTCAGCGTTGGTGCCGGAGGGAAACCCGTCGATCGTGGATATTGTTGGTCCAGTAAGGTGCTGTTCGAGTCGAGAAAAATGTAAAAGCGCCTGTGTGCTGTGAGGGGTAACAACCAGAGCTAAGCGTACCAATTCAATACCGCGTCACTGTCGCCACGCCAGGTCACAGATAATCGCAACATGATCTGAGGGTAGCTTGGATGACGGAAGAGCGACTTCTTCAGATGCTTCAGCTGTAGAGAAGAGCGGAAACACTCCACAAACCTCCAGTCGGTCCTTGTCCACGAATATGAAGTCCAGAGTCCCGACGAAATGTCCAGCGAAGTTGGTGAACTCGGGAATGCCACACCCGCTGATCAAGCGGAATGGATGTTCAATCCGCCCAGCCAAAACGCGCGAGTTTTCCTTCGAATCGATGCCTTTGGTAGTGCGCGCACTCTCCGCCGCGGGTGTTCGAGCCCAGACAAACGATGATGCCGACCTCCAGTGCGGGTGGTTTGAGTCGACAACTCCATGCAGTAAAAACTCCACAGGTATTGTCCATGGGAAGGAGTTGAAGTCGCCACACATGACGACTGCTGGCTTTAGTCCGGCACGTTCAGCTTCTTCGTGACGATTCTGCAGTTCGCGAACCAGCACTACCGTTTGAACCAAACGGATCAAATGGGAGTCCTCACGATAGAAGAGATGGGTGTTTGACACGAGCACACGCTGTCTGGTGATCGCGTCGGCGATTGGCTCGAGCTCAAGAATCTGGGCGATGGAAGGAGCTTGCCCAACACCTTTGGCTATCTCTGGAAACTCCTGTAGCAACGCCTCCACCGATGGATCTGGTGATCTCTTGGTCGCTCCCGCGATATCGAGAGTGTACTCCTTGACAACTCGCAACGTGTCGAGTCGAACAAACGTCGCACATCCTTCTTGGGTTGTGCCGGTTTTTCCCGAGTAGAACGCGTGGAATCCGATTGCTTTCATCATTGGCTCGAAGAACGCAGTAAATACCTGCTGGCCGACCTCCTGCAAACACACGACATCCGCGTTGCACTCGTCAATCTCTTGGAACACGAGCTGCGCTCGGTACATCTCCTGCATGACGGGTGGACTTGCGTACGGGAACAAGTTGCGTTTCGCGTGTATCGACGTCGTGTAGCCATCGAACAACACGTTATAGCTCATGACCCGAAATGCGTCGTCCCTCGCATGCTGTACCGTGGCGCGAGTTGCGCCAATCTCTTGTCGCTTGCGGAAAGTGTCGCCACTGCGTTCCGGACCCAGGACCACGCTGGCAGTTATCAGATATGCAAAGCTCTCGCTCCCGTACTGCGATCGAGTAGCAGGAGCGCGACACTCGATGCGGAACCGGCAGCCAATATCAGCGCTGGACGGAGTGAAGCGCCGAGAAGAGGAGCACATAACGCCGTCGTGAAGCTCGTCCATTGCTTTCTTTTCAATCCGGAACCACCGCCAAGTGCAGTCATCTGGGCCGCAGCACTCGGTCTGCGCGATTGGAATCACTGGGATCCCGGCAAGCAGCGGCTCGATGACGCTCAGCTTGGTCACGAGCGGTTGGTTCCGCACCACGAACAGCTCATCGTCCCCAACAGTGATCCTCGCGGTCCGCATCAGCGCTTCTCTAATAGTGGTGGATTTATCATTGACCTCCGCGCCGTCCTCGTCCAGGAAGCGCACGGTAAAGTCTCGCCGCGCGGCATCGCTCGTCGCATGTTCACCTTGCTGCTCTGCCTCAGTCGGTTGTTTTTTATCCTCGCCGTTCTTCTCCTTCTTATTGGCTTTCTTCTTCTTCTTCTTCTTCTTTACTGCGGACCCTCGCCCACTAGCGCCCATGTTGGCCGCGCTACCCACAGCCAGCAACTGCAGTCGGTGGCGGATCTTGTCCAGTTTTTCGTCCGCCGGCCGGAAGAATGACCTGGGTTCGCCACCCAGCCGCAGCCGCAGCCGCACGTGGTCCTCGCCCTCCAGACAGCGTACGTGCGCCACATTCGCATCTCTATCATCTTCCTCCCCGTTGCCGACGCCCAATGAGTCCGCCATAGTTCACCTCTTGAAGCTGCCTGTCTTCTTGTTGCGGCAAGTTGCCCTTTCGATGATCAGCGATGGTGGGAAGGGGGGTTTGTACCTTGTTTAGAACCTGGACGAGGGACTCTGTCCCGAACGAAGTTGATATCAATTTTGTCCAATCATAGCGCGTTATTTGCGAATGGCATCACTTTGGGAACCCACAACAGCAAGAAGCGTGTGCATGAGGAGCCCGACGACAGCATGGCGCTCGCCCAGTACGTCCCTTCCTGACGCCTCGGCTCGCTCATGGCCGCACTGACGGATGAGACGCGCTTCTGCCGTCCCTTAGCTGTCGATTGGTGCTCTTCCGGTGGGTTTTAACACATTATTGGCTCGAATATGCTCCTCGAAATATTAGGCAACCAGCGGTGGTAGTCGTGCTTGATGGTGCCAACGTCGCGCGCCAGAAGGACGGCGTCACGTCCATCCCAAAGCTGGCCGCGGCCATCGAGTACTTCCGCTCGAGCGCGTGCGCCAGCAGTAAATTCCCTGTCAAGTGCGTGGCGTTCGTGCCCAACTTCTGGCTCAATGCCAAGCCCGCAGCAGGTGCCGGCCCGCAAGAGAACGGCGTGATGCGCACAGACGAGTGGGAACTGCTGCGGCAGCTCGTCGACAAGGACCACGTGACGCTCACTCCATCACAGGCGCACGACGACTTCTACGTGATTGACTACGCCGTCAAGTACGACGGATTCATCGTCACGAACGACATGTTCCGCGACCACATCGCCAACAAGGTAGATTGAGTTCCGTCCTGACCGTGGATTTCTTGAGATGATGCCCTACACTCACAAATCTCGTCGATATGGGTAATTGACAGCGCGTCTTTCACGGTAAACGACTGACGAGGGCATGGGTGAAAGCGCACTGCATCGACTTCACGTTCGTGGGAGCAGAGTTCATGCCGAATCCGACCGCCATGGCAAGGGTATTCGAATTCGACCCGGCTGCCGCGCCCGTCGTGCCTGCATCTCATCCAGCGAGCACGTCTAGAGTCCCTTTGAACGGCGGCATTGCTCGCTCGCTTTCGATGGAGGAGAAAACGGCAGTGACCGATGCAGACCAAGAAGACGAAGAAGACGATGAAGAGGACGACATGGATATTGACAACCTGAAGCGGAAGAAAAACATTGATCTATCGGAGGTCACGCACTACCGACTCCCGCGCGACTTGCTCCCGATGCTGCACGGTGAGGGCGGCGACACCATGAAGCAGTTCCAAGAGTTCACGGATACCTACATCGTCCTGCCGTCGCTCCCGTCTGCTGCTGGTGCCGGCTCGTCTGGCGTCGTCACTCTCTCCATTTACGGGTAAGCTGTATTCGCGTGAACGTGCGTGTTTGTTGTAAGCTGTCATGACCGACGAGCGCTTGCACCATCTATTAGACCCGAACAGAACCGCCAACGCGCTGTTGCGTTGCTCGACCCGCTGCTCGCAAACTACCAGAACGCGCAGGCTCAAGTTCATCACTACCAAACGCAGCAGCAGCATCACTATCACCAACAGTTTCAACACCAACAACCGCAGCAGTTCACACATCGTCCAAGCGCGTATCCACACCCTCATGAAGGCTACGTCCACGCGCTACACCCCAAGTACACCGCAACCGGCGGCGGCGCGCAGGACGACCAGATGATGGACATTGATCCGTACTAGGTAGGCGAGCAGAGAACGCATGGTTCATGTATTGTTGGTGGTACGTGTTGTGTTGCTTGTATTGCTGCTATCATATAGCTACGTCAGTGCGAACGCCGTGTTGGACGATTGGGTGACGGCCATTTAAGTTATTTCCACTTGCGCTTGTACTCGTCGTTGTCGATGACGCCGTGTTGGTGCTTATCGCCCTGTTCAATCAGTCAAGACGGTTGGATCAGTGAGTCGGCATCGAAATGCATATTTTTCGGCTTGGCAAACAGACAAACCCACCCGCTTCTCTTCCTTCCACCCGTGCACATCCATCTCCTTCCGCCGCTTGCCACCCTTCTGGAAGCCACGCCAGTTGCCCACACGATGCTCTCGCCGATCCTCCTCCGCCCATGTGCGTTCGCGCTTGTACGAATTCGTCATCTGCCGCGTCACAAAACGGGCATCGTCAGTCCGACGTGATCAAGGTACGTGACTTCAAACTGCGAGGGCCAAACGTGTACCTCCTTCTGCTCCTTGTCAAGCTTTTCGGCCTCACGACGACGGAGAGCGGCCTCACGCGTTTCGATGTTGCGCCGACGGTTCTCAATCTCCGCGAACGCACGCAGCACGGCCTTCTCGACCTCCTCCTTGAGATCGCCAAGCTCGCTCTCCTTGATGCCCTTCTTCAGCTTAGTGCGTCGCTCCTTTTCAACCTTCTCCGTCGCGTTCTCGATAGTGCGGATGATAGTCTTGCGACGATCTTCCTGCAGGATCAAGTTGTACGCCTTTTTGACCTCTGTAGTAGTCACATCGCAAGTGTGTCCAATTAGAAAGCAGCGAGTAAAGCACTCGACGTCAACACCCTGGATGGCTTAGACCTCACCTTCGAATGCTTCGCGCGCGCGCGGGTTGCGGCACTTGTCTGGATGGATCATGGCCGATATCTGCGTGTTTGGACACGACGCATAAACAATCATTAGTCTAGAGTAATGCTCTTTCTTAGCACTCCACACGCATGACAAACCTTGCGGTAGTGCTGCTTCATGTCCTCCTCGGCCGCGTCCGTGTCGAGCATGAGCACACGGAACGGGTTGAGGTTGATCCACGCGTAGTGCGGCTGCAGTAGGCGCTCGATCTGTCCCTCCGCGTCGCCAAAGTCCACTGGCGGCTTCTCCTTTTTCTTCTCCTCGACCGTGTCCTTCTTAATGCAGTTGGCGTTCTCCTCAATCTCCTGCACCTCCGACATGAACGCGGCGAGCAGGTCGTCCTCATCCTTCGGCTCGCCCTTCTTGACCGCCTCGGCCTCTCGTTTCTCGCGCTCTAGCGCCTCTCTCCGCTCCTCCGCCTCCTTCTTCAGTCGCTCCTGCTCCTTGACGTGCTCCCGCAGGCGCTGCGAGTGCGCCTGCACCGCCGCATACGCCTCCTCCGCCGCCTGCGCGAGCGATGCGTTGTCCGGGTCGAGCTTCAGGCCCTCGTTGTACGTAGTGCGCGCCGCGTCGAAGCGCTGCAGCGCGTGCTCGGCCGCGCCCTTGCGGCTGTAGCCCTTCCACCACTCCGGGCGCAGCTCGATGCACTTCTCGGCGTCCTTGAGTGCCTTGCCACGCGCGTCGCCCATCGCCAGATACGCCGCCGACCGGTTGCTGTAGTACACGGCGTTGTCCGGGTCCAGCTCGATCGCGCGCGAGTACATCTCCACCGCCTGCGCCAGTTCTTTGGCCGCCAGCAGTCGGTTGCCCTCCTCCTTGAAGCCCTCGGCTTGCGCCGCCGCCTCCGCCGTCACGCTCGCGTCCGCCATTTCCCTCTTGTCCGTCAGTGCTGTTTGGTGTTAGTCTTCCAGAAAGTGACATCGTACTGAACCAACTCTATGCTTTTGTAATATACCTTTAAGAATGAATCTGCACATATAATTTTTGGTAAAATGTATTGGTTGTAGAAGGGTGTAAGCCATGCAGGAGTGATGGTCGAGGCAACCCCGCCACACTTTCTCCTTTCCTCCTCGGTTTGTTCCTGTTAACTATCGGAATTGGACGGGGGCGGCATGTTCGGCGCGAGCGCGTGCTCGCTGAGCGTCGGGGGGAAGGTGGGCCCACCGCTCGGCGCTTAGGAGTGTGGTATATGGGATGGTGTGAGCTGACGGCGGCGTGGCGCGGACAGGTGCGGTGCATGGACGCCGTACTGGGCGAGAAGAGCAGCGCGCAGTTCCTTGTGGGGACGTCCTCTCTGCAGCACCCGAACCAGGTGCGGCCCTTTATATATCCTAGGCTCTTGGTGCTCATTCCCATCGAGTGGGCGATTAACCTGAATGTGCTGGTGGCGACAGATCCAACTAGTGGAGTTTGACGCCGGGGCAAATGACGTGGCGGTCAAGCGCAGCTTCAAGTACCCCGGCGAGGTTCGGCATCTGGCGCCGAATCCTCACGACGCCGCCCTGCTCGTGACGTGTGGCAAGCCGCGCGGCCAGTCGCAGGAAGCGAAGGTGTGGAGAATGCCGGTGGGTGATAGCGGCGAGGAAGAACCGACGACCGAGGTGGATCTGGAGGAAGTCTTCGCCATTCCTGCGCAGAAGGCTACAGTTTCCAAGTACGTGCCGATGACCGATGCGGTTTATATGACTTTGGATCAGGACAAGAACTGAGTGAGCCACCGTTATGCCACCATCGCAGGGTCGTGTGGAATCCTAGCGGGGAGCAGGGCGGTGCAGCGCTTGCCTCGGCCCACGAGACGCTGCTGCGGACCTGGAGCTTGGAAAGCCAGGCAATCGACGCGCAGGAGAAGCTCGATCTGGACCTGTCACTCGTGTCGGCGACCATCAAAGCGCTCGCGTGGGATCCACACCACGACAAGTACTTGTCATTTACGCTTGGTGGCAACATCCAGACGTGGGACTTACGCAGCAAGTCGATCGCGTTCAGCATCGACGACGCGCACATGCGGACTACACTGGACATCGACTACAACCCAAACAAACCCTACGCGCTTGTTAGCGGTGGTGACGACGGGAAGATCAAGTTCTGGGACCTGCGAAACGCTTCCAGGCCGCTGCTTATTCAATCTGCGCACTCGCACTGGGTGTGGCAGTCGCGCTACAACCGGTTCCACGACCAGTTGGTGCTGTCTTCTAGCTCAGACAGCACTCTGGCGCTCTGGCGCATTTCCTCCATTTCGTCCGCACCGATCGTGGAGCTGGACGAGCAGGACTTGATGAGCGAGACGGCGTCGGGCGCGGATGTGGGTGACAGCAAGATCAAGAGCTACGACGAGCACGAGGACTCGGTGTACGCTGTCGCATGGGGGGCCAGTGACTCGTGGGCATTTGCGTCGGTCTCGTACGACGGGCGACTTGCTGTTCACCAGGTCCCGTCCACAGAGAAGTACAAGATTTTGCTGTGATTTTTTTGCAGCGAACACGACCAGCAGCAAAATGTGAGTACAGCAGTGTGAAGGTGGAGAGCGCACATGTGGTGGAGTGCAGCGAGGGTGAAGCTTCGGTGATTGGACTATGTGGGATGCTGACCCAATTGAAGATAATGTGAACGCTGTGGATGCAACCACTGTTCGCTCGCGTCATTTCCCAGCGTCAACGCGGTGATCGATCCGTGGATGAGGTCTCTTGCTGCCCGCCAGAATTTTTTGATCGGCGTGCAGTGGAAATTTGTTTGTGGTTTTCAGTGTCGACGAACCAGTCCTGCGAGTGTCAAGCATTGCTGATCGTGTTGGCAGTGTTCCACCGAGTAGGCTCACTATATTGATGGGGCAGGGCGATGTGAGCCTCCGTTTGTCCTGGTCTCCTGCGTCGCTCTTACCAATCGAAAACCACAAAGACACTTACCTCTCTCTCATCTCATTTTTGCGACCTCTGGCAAAGGCTGCACGGTGTCGGAGCTCGACATATCGCGCTTGGTGCGTTGCATCCTAGCGTCTGGAAGTACATGCCGCCTGCTGCTCTGGTTCCGCTTGTTATTGGCTGTCGATTTTGCATCTCCGCACGGGCTTCACCAACTCGTACGCAGCCAGCGCTGACTAACACAGAGGCCTCATCTATTTTCCCATCCGGATACTGTCTTCACTGTCAACCTCATCGGTGAGTCTCTCGACGCCCTTGGGCGTACAAGTCGGGTGAGCAGCGAACATGCCACGGTAGCATCTGCTCTCATCGCTCGCGGCAACAATGCAATGGTTGACTTGAGAATGGATGAGAGCCTCAAGTGCGAGTGAGTTCTTTCCCCCGGAATATATGATCACTGGAACTGTCGTCACGTGATGCTTGGCGCGCAGAAAGCTGAAGAAGACGTCCACCATATCGGCGAACAGCTTCTTCGCAGTGATAAGGCTCAGCTGCCCGACCCACCGCACGTGATGGTCCAGCACCAATACGAGTTGATCTCGCCTGGTGGAACTAGGAACGGCCTCCTTAAGCGCGAAGAACAAGCCGACAGCGATTCCGTTGACATTGTGCACGAATTGGCCTTGCGAGACCCAGTCCACGGTCTCAACCAGGTGGTGCGCTCGTCTGACGATCAGGCTCTTGATCTCCTCCAGCCTGTCGTGCGAGGGGAACACTTCTGTGGGGCCGAGATCAATGACAAGGTCTGCAGTCGCTTTCGGCATCAAACAGCCCTTCCACAGCAAACTGAGTGGCACTCTTGTTTGTCCGATAAAGATCGGGGCGTTGATCCGAGCCGTATAGAAGCGAGCGCCGAACTTCTGCCACTCGTACCAAGCCGGTGCTCCGTATCGAGCCTTGTCGATGTGGTCGATAAACTCCCCGAGGGCAAGAGCAAAATCCCGCGTTTCGCGCGATGTAAGTAGCTTCCACTGGCCTGCAATGAAGTTCAGCAGCGCGTAGGGAGCGTGTACGTTGGCTAGTGGAGCGACTTTGGGAACTTGAGGCTTCTTTTTCTCGCGAACATGGCGAGCCGATTTCTTCGCTCGTTTCCTCTCAGCGCGGAGGGTCCTGGTTGGCTTTCTCTGTTAATTGACTCGAAAGTTCAGGAACCAACGAGCATATCCCCGCGTTGTGCAGCATACCCCAAAAACGAGAAGCGTCGAAGCTCTCAGAGCTTATTGTCTCACATCCCGAGACACAGCGCACTGCGACGAGTGCGAGCTCACCAAGCTGATACCCGACGTCAGCAAATGAGTTGATACAGCTTGGCCAGATCTTTCTGAAGCATCTCTGAATGCATGTAAATTTGAGAACACCATCTGCCGGCAGGTACTTCGCCAGCTCGTCGATGTATCCGATGGTTCACCCTGGGACTCCACCGAGAAAGAACAGGTAGGACTGAACTGCCTCTGACGCGAGCATCCTCGTATACTGGGCACGTTGACCGATGACCTCGTTCATTTCCGCAGGGGACAGCAGACGCAACGACACAGTGTAGAACGCCACGTTCTCTGGCGGAGCAGTGGCAATGGTGTTCCAGTTTCTGGCAGCGAACATCGGGAGGATGACCACCGCTCCTTGTGAATGCTGTACAATGTCCCAGATCGCGGTCGCCAATTTGTGTCCTCGGCTCTCGGTGATACAGACAGCGCTGGAGCCCAGGAGGTGCTCGAATCCGTCCACGCCGAGAAAGAGATGCAGCGGAGCTGTCGAGTGAGCGCGGGCCGTGTCTGTATCCAGCCACATCTCAATGACGCCCACAACCGTCTGGAGCGTCAACGTGTTTGCGTTGGCCGGCGCTCTCACGCTGAACCAAATATCGAACGTCTTGTACTGGTCACAGTTGCCACGCAGGAAGAGCTCGTACAGCAGCCGCCAGGAGAACGACGCCGTGATGTCCATTGACGCTCGAGATTCTCCCGCGGAATAGTCAATAACGACGCGAGCAGTCGTGGCATTATTAGGGAGACACATCCTTTTCAGAATGTTCTAGCCTTCCTCCAGCATCCGTGTCTTGCCAATGCCGCATACGCCCGAGCAGACAGGAATCGTCGGGTTGCCGGGATGGTCAGGATTGGCGTGTTTGGCGATGATATGGCCAAACATTATCTTGGTAGCTTCGATCACCTCGCCTCTTCCAACAAGCTCGCCTCGATTGCCACCGACCGTGGTAGAGGCGCTGCTGCTGCTGCCATCGGCCATTTCTTTGGTCAAGATGTCCAGGACTGCGCTGGCCGAGAGCGAAGGCGTGGCGCAGTCACTTCGTAAAGAGCGCTGCATAGCGGCAGCAGCAGCAGCCTGAGTGCACAGCGCACAGCGCTGGAGAACGCCATGGCCACGGCAATGGGGCTTGAGCGGGCTGCCGCCAGATTGCCGCGGATGGCGAAACCTCTTTGAATGCAACCCCTTTCTAGTCGATCCCGGTTTCAGTGCGACTTGGTAAGTACCGCCACAGAAGCGAAACATGTGTACGTCGCATACAGTTGTAATGTACGGTATTTAGGTTCTTCCAGAAATTCACTGGAAGTTGCTTCTCTGTTTCGTCGGAACGTCTGACGGCAGCTCCAAACCTTCTTAACGGTGCCAGTCTGGAACATCTACCGCTTCCGGCAACCAGCAATGACTGGAGCGGCCTAGTTCCGAGCTCCAGGGTAGCGAGATGGCGCGGCACGTCTGGTTCGAACTTCGCGTCGGAGGCGAGTCCAAGTTCGTCAAGGCCGCGAACCTCGAGAAGAGCCAGGAGAGCCCCGCGCACCTGCTGGAGGCCGTCAAGGCTAAGTGTCCGAGAGCGCTTCAGCACGTAGAGAACGTCTCGGACGAGCTGCTTGTCTGTGCGTTCCGGTACCCGGAGGATTGGCAGGCGACGACTGCTGTACGAGAGAAGAGAGATCCTCGAAAAGATGGGGCTGCGCAACGCCGTGAGCATCATTGTACCTGACTTGTGGCTAACGTTGCCGACAACCGACGTCAAGATGACGCTCGAGGCTGCATTCTCGTGGCGGATGCTGTACTGCTTCTTTTTCGACCGCAACTGCGCGTATAAGCTTCAATCGTGGATTCAGCAATGCGTGCCGGCTAACGGAACGGGGTTGACATTCAAGATGGCGGTCGAGATGATCCACAGAGGGCTTGTGAAGATTACCAAGGAAGTCCTTCTCGGGCCCTTTCATCTCTTCCTTGGTGTCTTGCCCATCGGTGTCATCGATAACAGGGCCGTCCTTCGGCGCGACGAGCGTGTCCCTCCCTAGTGGGAGCTGGCGAACATCATCGGTGAGTTTCTGAGCATGGAGAAGTCGAGCAGTGTTGTGGTGTTGCCCCTGTTTACCATCAACAAGTGGGAGACCAGTCTCCCTGGCACGACACCGCCGGCGTTCGTAGCAAGACGCCTCTTGATGCCGTTGCTCACTGCGCAGCAAATCGTCCGCATGGTCAAAGGCCGCGATGATTTTGTGCCGCTCCTGGGTATTGGACATGCTTGTCGCGATCTCATCGCGCTCGGTGGGGTGCCCGGCTGGATTATTGAGTACGTGTTGACGCTCACATCGAGGTCTCGCCCGAGGTGTTTCCCAAGCATGAAGACTATCCAGGTGTCATTTGACTCTTGTCTTCAGTCGATGTGTACTATCGGTAGGGCGCCTAGCACAACTAAGCTACTCTGGCCGCTTCAAACTGGCGGCACACGCTTTCTCGGGAGTCAACGTATCTCCTGATGATCCATTCGACGAGACGCGAACGTGGGGTCAGATGGTGGAGGCGTCACCGTACGTGCTGGTGGAACGATGCGATGGTGAGGATGGGTTCACCGTTCAAGTGCCGTGATCACTCATGTTTGGCGTCATCGGCATTTGTCTAGGTGAGTGTTCCGCTGTGGAGTACGCACTCGCAGTTGCTCTCAAAGGGCTCGATATGAGGGTCTGCTCGACGCTGTTCGACTACTCTGGGCTTCGGTCGTGGCAGTTCTTCGGTGCCCACTCGTACGCAGTCAAGGTCAACGCGTGTATCGCACTCAGAAAGACCGAAGTGATGCTCGGCGAGCTCTTCGACGGTGCAGCTATGAAGGAGTCGCTGTCACAGTTGACGGTCAAGTTGGCCCCAATTGAAGTGGTCTATGCGCGCGATGAGTTCGGGAATATGCACGAGAAGTTCCGCAACTGACTGGACAAGTGCATACCGCTGGTTGACTGGGTGTCGGAGAGGGTGATCACCATGGACGATCGCGGGACGAAAGGCGATGTGAGCTGTTTCTTTGCACTTCGAGAGGCGTCCACGGATGAACTTGTTGTGATACTGGACCAACGCAAGGGCATGGTCGATGCGAGAGCGCTC